>CM076609.1:0-215243 GCA_038502775.1 Hippodamia convergens
ATATCAAATCAGAGCTTTCTTCATCAGCAGGCAGTTTCGTCTCTTCTACATCAGGACCTTTTTTGTGTTTTTTATCGAGAAAGACCATCGGTTAATGAGGCAACATCCATGCCATCGCAGCAGTTCGATCCAATCGTGAAGATTTTTCCCATTCCCAAAGATGGCATAGTCAAGCAATAAACTGAGTCAATGTGAAAAAAATATGATTTATAAGGAGACCATATTTACGGCAGAAAAAACGAAGGTACTGAGCTATCTTTTTTTTATTTCGATTTTTTCTTGAAACTATGTCAGGCTTTGGAATATATCTTGACAACCAAAATGAATAGAGAACAAAATTCAACGGCACAAAGCAGCTCAACAAGAAGTTTTCGAATATTCAAAAGTGCTTGGCCAACTTCACACATATGTGTATACTTGTGTTGCAAAAACAACAGAAACTATAACTTACCCAATTGTAAAGAACTACCTTCTGGAAATACCAAGTATCTTCTTTTGCGGGACAAGATTTTCTCATTCAAATTTGTCGAGTTGAAATTTCCGAATGACAAAGGAAGGGTCGAGAGAAAAAATAATAAAGATGAACGATTTCATCTCGGAAATGATATAACAGGTAAGAATGGAAATAAGAAAATGGAACTCGAGAGATATGATACTAATTTAAAAAGTACACGCATACGCGCTAAATAACGGGTGGATCCGTTATTTCCATATTCATTTGTTTATTTTTCATGGTCCTCATCCAGTGTTTTCGATTCCCATAAAATCTGATATTTCATGAACGTTCATCTGATGACTTTTTTCTGATTCAGATGTCAAGTGTAAAACATGCCAAATATGACAGAAAAAAATTCCTTATTAAATCTTGTTCATCTCGAACATAAACTAAATTTCCGAGTTACTTCAAAATATGGAACATGAACAAAAGTAAATCAAGCAATGGGGCACAGCAGATAAAAAAGAAAGAACAAAGATCGGCGTCCCAGGATGCGGAAGGAATAAACGAAGGAAAAATCTGACGCTCAATTCATTCGACTCCGGGGATCAATTTCGTTGTGAATGTGTCTTCCTCTGGGACGAATTTGAATAAAAAAATTCAAGATGAACTGACCAAACTAGAGGAGGTGGAAAGAAAACTTCGCAATCATAACACTAAAGCTAAAGCCTTATGTTCATCAGCTAAAGTTCCAAAAAAGAAACCGAATGATCGAAATTAAAACACGTGCTTGAAGACATGCTGAAAAACTATAGACTCAGGCGGCCTGAAACAAAAAAAACAAACTCATCGAGGCATTCAAAAATCGAGAGAAACGGATAACACGAGAAAATCTGAAAAGGTCAGAAAGAATTGTCTCAAAATGGAGAGTTTCACCATCTTGAAAGACAAACCAAGCAGTAAAAAGGCGAAGAAACAGAATCTCTGAGAAAATCTACACGAAAATCTTCCCTGAAAAAACCAACATCTGCTCCCACCGGCAAATGTGACTCTTTGGTGAGGGATCTGAGATTCGCGGAATGCCTCAACTTCGGAAAAGAGGTCGACCTACAACCTCTCGATATCCGACATGAAAAATTCGGTTGTTCCTTCGAACAAGACGAGCAGAAAGGAATTCGAGGATATTTTCAAGTTCGTTGTTGAAAAAGCATCAAGAAGTAACGTTAACCACATTTACAATCCGACTTCTATTGGCAACATGAATTACGATGAGATTAACGAAGAAGACCATGGAAAACAGCTGGTGCAGGAAGAAATTACTGTACCCAAGGAAGACGTAAAGAAGGTTAACCGGAGAGGAAGAGATTCTACAGTTTCTTAAAAGGGGTAACTTCACAATATCCCAACACACTCATGAAACTGCTAAGAAAGTTTCAATGGAAGCGATTCCTTCCAAGAAGAATTCTGAATGTAAACAAGTCTCGGAAAGCCAGAAAGATGTACCAACCTCAAAACAAACGGTGAAAAGTTCGACGAATGAAATTGGACCTTCAGATAAGAATGAGGGTGGTAATGACGGAGTATCTACCGAATTATCAACATTTCCAACAGACCTAATAGAAAGAAGTATTTTAGCTGTAGAAAACGTGTTACGTACAATAAATTCCTGACCAAAGATTTCTCCACTGGAAAAGAAATCACAGCTGCCTTGGGAAAGAATCCTGAAGCGCTGAAAGAGAGAGAACACAGAAAACTAACCTTTGAAATGAACGAGGAGCACTGCCAGAAAGAAATTGTTACGTTGAAATCGCCGATACAATCTTTCTTCGCCTCCGAGGAAATAATCATTGTCATTACCGAAAGAGTCGAATCACAAACCAATACAA
Organism: Hippodamia convergens; assembly: GCA_038502775.1. Taxonomy (NCBI): domain Eukaryota; kingdom Metazoa; phylum Arthropoda; class Insecta; order Coleoptera; family Coccinellidae; genus Hippodamia; species Hippodamia convergens. Next base: position 2,323 of record CM076609.1, read on the forward strand.
CACTTTCAGAAGAAATATTCTCAAGAAAATTTGGATCCTTTGAGCAAGGCTCTCAATTCCCTGAAAAGATCTGAAGAACCTTCAATGTACGATACATCGGAACAGAGCGTCGTTAACAAACTCGGAGTTTCTCCTCCAGTTTCATCAACGTCACATCAGTCAGAAGTTATATAAAGATCATTCATCCAACCACCGACCTTGGTCATCAAACGAAATCCGTGGATAAATCTAACACCCTCCGATATCCGAATCATCCAAATGATTGTGAAAAAACTTTCAACACCGACAGTTCAAAATTTTTCCCCGAATACAACTTCCAGAAATGTTTGTCCCTGCTCCGTAAGAGGTTCAGAGATTTCGAGAAGAACAGGAGGGATCGCATCGACAAGCTTACTCATGAGAAAATGCTCCAGTTACAAACAAGGAACGTAAAGGCGACGTTGATAAACTCAGAGATGTTGAAATTTCAAGTGAATGTGAGCAAAGGTATAAAGTTTGTTTCAAGAATGAAAATTTCAAAAACCAGTCTGAAACTTCGGTAGAATCATGGCTTAGAATAGATGTGGAAAAGTTGGTTTCACGATAAAACCCGTTGAAGGTAAAGCACAATCGAGTCCTGAAATGAAGAGCTGAAGCCAATAAAAATTTGACCTGTTTTGATGAACCCTGACGTAATTCAAAAAGCATTTTAGCTAGAATTTTAAAATTCATGTTCGTCCCATTTTCACTTATTCATAAACATTGTGTGTAAACCCTTTTTTCAAAATCTTTTAAATCACGTAAAAAATTCATGTATTTAAGACATAATAAAGTAATATATTCATCGAACATAAAATTATACACAACATAAAAACATTTTGGCTCACTTGAAAAAATTATAGATAAAGTCTTATGAGTTCATCACTGACACCTGAAGTGGTTAATATTCCCAAATCTGTGAACAGTAAATTGATGAATTGTGGTGGAGTGTAATCCACTAAAGGATGAGTTCTTTTCAAATCATCTATACTGTCCGGGTTGATATACTTATACTCCTGGGTATATCTCGGTTGTTCAAAGGAAATATTCTTGAAAATTTGAAGCTTTCCGCCAGAACGTAGAAACGCTTCTTCAGTTCTCTTGCGCAAATTGCCATGTTGAACGTCCCGACTTTATTAACAATTCCACCGCTCTCAGCCACACATTCAGCTCCCACCATAACCAAGTCGACTTGTTCCATAAACATAGGCCACTGCAGAATCTAAAATTGGAACGCAAGGAATGCCACTTTGCTCTAATTCCTTGCACATCCTGAGACCCGCTCTATCCGGCTCTGATATGGTTACGAATATTCAAACTCTATTTCTCGTGCAGCGGCATCCCTGAACGTCTGTAAGACCACTCTAGATCGTGAATGTGTTAAAATTTTGCAACCTTGCTGATAAAATCTTGTGCAAATTTTGATATTTTTCCCCTAGATTGGTTTAGTTTCTCTAGAAATATATTGCCTCTATTCAGGAGAATCTGTTTACATTCTTCCATAGTACTTGTATCTAATCTTGCCAGAGTTATAAATCTTGTGAACAATCACAACCAGAATTAATGGCCGCCACAGGATAGTTCGAGTTTTTCATGATACTAATAGCTTTTTTGAAGTTTTCGTCCAGACCTTGCATCGTTGAAGTCTCAGATTTTTTTATTATTTCCATTAGAGTTTTTATGGCAGCGACACCAACAGAAATATCATCGTTTTCTTTAATGATATTACAGAAATGCTCCCTGATTTCTTTCTCTTCCATTGTAGAATATTGTTAGTTAAAAATTTAAATATAGTTATGTGGAAGATGAATTTAATTTGAAATGCCAAAAAAACTTTCTATACTAATTCCTATTTCTCTTCTCTACTATTTTTTTTATAACTTCTGACCTAACCATAAATCATCTGTACGTAGAATCACAGAATATCTGTGATATTCTATCTAGATATTCTGTGGTAGAATTTTAATCACAGAATTTTAATACAAAAACAAACTCTTATCTCTATGGTGCTGTAGGAGCGTTCGAGGTATAGAGGAAATCAATCCAAATCAAATGGAACATGATTCGTACTCCCTTCAAGCCGGATAGATGTCGCTGTAAACACAGGTCCAGAGTTTCTGATATGCGGACAAGTTATCAGAGAATGCTTATTCCCGCGTTTTCCAAATGCAAATCTAAACTGCATTGGACATGCTGTCTGACTCTAGCGATTCGAACGACCCTGCTTTTGAGTGAGTAGACGTGTAGGGTTACGATAACTCAACACGAGTGATATCGTACTTCCGAACACGGGTTGAATGTTCCGGACTTTGTAGAGTGAACCCGAGTGAGTTTCCAAAAACGTCTGTGGGACGTACTACACGCACTTCTGTGCTGGAAATATTTTTAAGTTCTATGGCTGGAAAGAAGTAAATAAATATAACACAAATTTTCAATGGAATTGGATAAAAAGCTATATTCTATTCAAGAATTATCGAAATCACTACTTTCAAAGATATTTGGACTCAATGTAAACTCAAAATATTTAATTTTGGAACCTTCAGTAATCAAACCTTTGGAAAAAATATGCGGAGTAAAGTGGCTAAGGTAGTTTCAATTTTCGAAAATGGACGTCATTTCATATAATCGATATCAACGTTTCAGGTCGAATGGAATAGAAAAAATTTTCAAACTGAACGACAATCCTCCAATATTTGATTCCAAAGCTGTGTATTACGTCATTTACTCCACATTTTCGGTCTATAAACAAGTTCTCAATCAGATTCGTTCTTCAGTCGACATCAGCAACCCTCCCATCAATAAGTTTCACGTGTTGATTATGCCTCAGTACACCTATCTGTTTGAGAAGGAATTAGAGGAATATGGGCTCTCCCATTCACACAAAGATTGCGCTGTTAGGTTGCACTCGTTCCAATGGTTGCCGATACATACTGATTCCGGAATCTTGAGTTTAGAGTTTCCTTTTGCTTTCAGTTCCATGTTCATAATCAAAATATGACTTACTTACCCATGTTTTCCAAGTGCATGTGGCAATTGTTATTGGTTTTGGGGGGAAAGCAAATTTTATTATAGCGTTAGGTCAGTATTCCAACATAGTTTTATCTCAGTTCGATCAGCTCTGCGCAGATAAGGGGCCAGTGATAAGTTGGATTCGGATGTTGGTGGACTGATTATTTTAGATCGAAATTTAGATTACCCCAGTGCTTTGTTGACGCCTGGAATATACTCTGCACTCTTAAAAGAGATTTACGACGTTAAGGCTGGACATTGTGAATCCAAAGTAGAAGAAGATGAACCGAAGGTGGACAGTACTTTTAACCCTGTGATAAAAAAAGATCCAGTCGTGATAAATATGGATAGCGAAATGGACCCTGTCTATTCGATGACGAAAAAAATAAATATTTCACCGAAGTAACTTCGGTTCTTAGCAACATGACGAAGGAATTGAAAATGGAGAAATTGAATTCCAAAGACATGTCCATCGACGAAATAAAGAAGTATGTCCAAACTCAGCTGGGTCCGGCGAATTCCGGGAAAAAAATAATATCCAACCATTTGATAGCAGCAGAAACGATCATTAAATGCTTGGGTTGGAAATTCGAGAACCTCTGCGACTGCGAATTCAACCTCATCAACAACATTTCGAAATCCAGCAACTTCAGTTTTTTAATGGAATTGACGTGTATAGAAAACAACAAACTTTTGTCGCTGAGCTCTTCTGCCTGATGCTGATCACGCAGAATCTGAACGAAAGCGAAATCAACACCTTTTGGGAAAAATTCCTGCATCAATTCGGTTTCAAACATTCCTACGTTTTGCAGAACTTGATAAATGCGGGCATCATATCCGACTGCAGGACGTCGATCGGGGAATTTATTTCCGAATTTGTGGTTACCTCGGATGGTCACCAGTCAATTTTACCAAGTCGCCAACAGGTTGAAACAGATCCCACCCGAGAAGAATAAATTGGACTTTAAGTACCCCACTTGCGCTAGTTACGTTTTTAGGGGCACTTACATCCCGTTGGTAGCTCAGATTGCCAGTATGGTGTTGAACTCGACGCCTCTGGAAGAAATGAGGACTAAGCTGGATGGGTTGGGGAATTTGACCATCAGGAACGATAGGAAGTATCCCCTACAAACCAGGACTTTGCTGGTTTACGTTATCGGGGGAATAACCTACGCTGAAATCGGGGCCTTGAATTTTATAGAAGCTTTGACAGGAGCGAAGGTGGTTGTTTTGAGCGATCAAGTCGTTAGTGGGAATGACCTTATGATTAATCTTCTCGATACTACGAGTTGACGAAGTTAACGTTCTTCAATATTATTATACTATACAGGGTGTACCAAGTTTGAAATCTGAAAATTGGGATTATAATATTGTTTGACATTATCTACCGAGCTAAAATATTCTTGGAGCATGACCACTTTCAGTTATACAGGGAGTGAAAAAAAAATTTTCAAAAACTTTTTTCTTTTTTTATTTTTTTTTCGAATTTGATAGAGTATGCAATTCTGAATACATTAGTACTCAAATCATTGCATTCGTCGAAATACTTTCTAAAATATCGAGAAAAAACTGAAGAAGAAAGAGAGATAAGTGTATTCGATATTATGTTTGTTATTCCTAACCTAGATATCGTAAGCACAAACTGTTTTCACGTTTCTGAAGGCGAAGAATATGGAATATATTGTACAATTTCAGAATTTTGAATAGCCCATCACAGGGTGTTCCAAATGTTGGTTCAAAAATTGGGATCAAGATTGACCCATAACTTTCGTTTTTCAAATTAGAACCCTATTTTTTTATGATTGCGTTGGATTGTGCGAAAAAAATTATGATAATGTTCCAGCATGTTAATGCTCCTAAAATTAATAATTCTTGAGTTATTCAGGATTTCCAGATTTCATGTCGTACATACCTTCAAATTCATAGAATCTGTTTCATATCAACAATGACCTTGGTCATAGAAGATAAATTACTCAAATAAACTCACTAGTGACTTCCTCTTTTCTGAATTCATTCATCATTGTTGATGTAAAACAGATTTCATGAATATAAACAGAAAATCCTAAATAACTCAAGATTAGTAATTTTACGAGCATCAACATGTTGGAACATTATCATCATTTTTCTTCGCAGAATCCAACGCAATCATAAACAAATAGGGTTCTAATTGGAAAAACGAAAGTTATGAGCCGATTTTGATCCCAATTTTTGAACCAACATTTGGAACACTCTGTGTTATTCAAAATTCTGAAATTGTACAATATTCCATAGTCTTCGCCTTCAAAAATGTGAAAACTGTTTGTGCTTACGATATCTAGGTAAGGAATAACAAACATAATACCAAATACACTTATCTCCCTTTTTTATTCAGTTTTTTCTCGATATTTTGGAAAGTAGTTCGACAAATGCAACGATTTGAGTTAGAATGTATTAATAATTACATACTCTTATCAAATTCGAAAACAAAAAAAACAGGAAAAAAATTTTTGAAATTTTATTTTCACTCCCTGTATAACTGAAAGTGATCAGGCTCCAAGAATATTTTAGATCGGTAGATAATGTCAAACAATAATATAATCCCAATTTTCAGATTTCAAATAGGTCCAGTTCTCCAGAAACGCCTAATAGGCCATCGAACTTGATACACCTGTAGTTTCAGAGAATCCAACTCAGAAATTTGCCGCAACATGCCAAATGGGATCCTGCAATAGTAAATAAATTTGTTTTTTTTTAAGTCAATGCGAATATGCCGTAAAATTGAAATTGTTTTTTTATAGGCAATCAGCAATAAAAACAATCAACATATTATTTGGAACTATGTACATAAAAAACCATCTTCAAAAAATATACATTTAATTATCATTACAAACTATGACCTAATGGGTCGTCATAAACTTGTAAAAAATTATTGAAATGTGATGTAATAATAAAGCAAAATAGAGCACTCTATCAAACATTTATCCAATTTCTCATGACATAAAATAAAGGGTAAACAACCCACCCGAGCTTCCAGTGGTTTCTATGTTTTTTCATAAATTCATTCAGAATAAAAATATCAAATGATTATTTCCCAATTTTCGCCCATTGAAACAACTTCATATTTTCATGAAAAAAGTTTTGTTAGAGTGTTCTATAGTGTTGAAAAAGGGAAAACAAAATAAATATTTTTCGATAATTCGAGTGTACAATTCAATAAAATATTTGCGCAACAATCAATACAATAGCTCAAGACGGATCAAAATTCAATAATAAACGATCCCGAAATATGTAAATATATACAGCAGCAATGAGAAAATAAATATCAATTAGTATTTAAAAACGAGAAAGATCTTAAAATTATGAAAAGTGTATAGTAAATCAGATCGTGGATCAAAACACATCAACTCGTGATTAAAGATGAGAAAATCAATCAATAAAGGCGAACAAACTGGAGCAGGCTTCTCTAAAAATTATAGAACAATAACAGGAATCCTTTGATAAAGATCTCAATACGACAGAATCAAAATATGTCAACAAATAAATTAAAAGTAGAAAATTTATAATAAATACTTTTAACAAGCTATGACTAGTAGTTCTTGGAAATTCAACTTGCCCCCATTGTAAAATGGAAAAAATGTATAAAATATCACTTTGATTCACTGGTTTGCCTTCAAACCCTTGTTTTTCCTTCTTCTCCCACCTTCCAGCAAGTAGGAAACGTCCAATGCCTGCTTGGTGGGTAGTTTACTCAACAATTTCAATAGAATATTGTTCAGTCTATTCTTTTGCTCGTTCAGATCCTGAAAGAATCGAAATTTCACCACATGTTTCAGATTTACAAGATCACTTGACAAAAGAATAAATTTTTCAACAGAGGGCAGTCAAGAAATGTTTGTCGAAATAGTTATTTAGCATTCTTACACGAGTTCAAAATTCAAAAACGAGCCAATAAGTGGCGAGTTTTGGAATGAACGAGTGTTAGAATGAGCTTCTGTACGAGTATCATACATTATTTTCTCCAATTTTCTGAATTTTTATCGAAATTAATGAATATTGTCGTAAATATCGTTTAATAATTTTTGCTTTGAAAAATATTGATTGGCAGAACTGTTTTCTATCTCATGAAAATTGACAGATGTTGAATAAATCCGTGACAGGAGGCCAACATGTCATCAATAAATATTACTGAAAACAGTGTTGGAATGAAAAATTCTAACATTTTCCTGAAAACTAAATTTGGGTTTTCTCTCCTAGTCTCTGAAATAAGAAACAATTAGAAAACATTTTTTTAATAATAAGAGAAAGGCCCCTGCGTAAAAGTTTGAGCACTAATTTGTCAGGGGCCAAAAGTTTACAAGAAGAAATTGTTGCCTAACAATGAACAAAAAGAAAACACTTTGAACTCTTGAGCGTAATGTTTAATGTTTCTTAGTCTAAATCAGACCCCTTCGTCAGACAATAACTAGTTTTCATAAAAAAAAAAAATTGTCACGATTCTACAAAGTTGAATGAAAACTAGTTATTGTTTGACAAGGGAGTCTGATTTAGACTCCGAAACGTTACGCTTAGGAGTTCAAAGTGTTTTCTTTTCGTTCATTGTTAGCAACAATTTCTTCGAATAAAGTTTTGGCCCCTGACAAATTAGTGCTCAAATTTTTACGCAAGGCCTTTTTTTATATTATTAAAAAATTTTTTTTTATTGTTTCTTGCTTCAGAGACTGGGAGAGAAAACCCAAATTAAGTTTTCAGGAAAATACAGAGACCTTCCAGACAATCTTTCAATAGATATTCTAACATTGTTTTGTTCTACGGGATGTGGCGGAATGAACGGATTTGACACATGAGTAGAGAAACAAAATTTCATTTCTTAGAAAATTATTTCCTCAATCCTTTGAAAAATAAAACGCCTTCTGAAAGAAAAAAGCATTTCTCAAAGAAACTAATAAATTATGAATAAACTGCTTGACGCATTTAATAGTATATTTTAAAACAAGTTGCAGAATGAGCTCCTATTCAAACACGAATGCGAAATTCGAAAACGAACGAGAGACGAAGTATCATTCTAGTAACTTTTGTATTGTATCTTGGCAGTTGGTGTGACAGTTATATGTTATATAGGATTTCTCGACATTTTTTCTTTTTTATAGCGGCGTATAACAAGCATCCAAAGGTTCGAAACGAGCTGGGAGTTCTAACAAGTTGAAAAAATTATTCCTTCGGGGCGTTCAAACAGAATCATACTCACTCTAACTTTAGGAGCGGCAACCGCGGCAGACCTCAGTTCCACGACGGTCGAGTTCTTCTCCTCCTGCGTCTTCCTGGACTTCGTCTTGGCCGCCGAGGTGTCTCCCAGCTCGTGCGGCGTGTACGTCCTGCTTATCTTCAGCCGTTCCGGGAACCTCTCGAACACGTATCCCTTCGTGCAGATCGGGTACTTGGCCTTAGAGACCTTGTGGAAGAGCCTGGCCGACTTGTCCACCTGTACTCGCAAATGTAGACGTGCCTCTCGTCCGCCCCGATCGGTCGGCCCTTGCAGAAGGTGTTGAGGTCCAGGACCCAACACTGCGATATGATCAGTTCGACGGGGACGGCTTCGTAGAGGGGCACCCGCATCACCTCGTTCGGGAAGAACCTGGAATTAAATCGGTTAGCGGCTGGGGTCTATGTCGGAGAGTCTGGTCCTCTCTGAATAATTGCATATTTATTATCTGCGAATCTTCCTGACAACGTAATGATCAAGAAAGAAAGCACTGAGAAAAACGACAGCACACTGTGTCCCGAATTGGTTGATTTTGACTGTTTCAGGTACTTCTATCAAAAAACGATTAAAACTTTCCAGAAGCGCTTTTTCTCCGAATATTAAATTTTTTATTGTAAATACGAACGTATTTTTTTCATCTTGTATCATAAAAAGAATTCAAAGATAAAAAAAAATTAGAATAATGTCTCATCCCCAGTGAAAAAGTGATTGTTGAAAGTTTTAATCTTTTTCAGATATTTTCGAATATGAAAAAGTTATGGCACATCTTCTGAATTGAAAAAATTTCAAAATGTTGTTATATCTTCAAGAAAAATGAAGATAGCGTGAAACAGTTTTCACTATTGGTGTTTTCACGGAAATCGAGCCCAGGACTTCTTTCAACGTTTTTTACCTATCTAGTCTAGAAGTACCAAACGTACCAAGCAATGTGGGATACCCTGTACACTGTGACCCAAATAATGAAGGTAGACATGCGGTTTTCACGACCCTTTGTCACTTTTTTTGTAAAACTTTCAAATCCAGAAACAGAAATATTCCAACAACTTTTGTCTCTGAAATACTGGGCGAAAACGAAAATGTGCACTTTGAAGATGATATTATTTCTCGAGCCCTATATAAGATAGAAAAAAAAAATGAAAACTGTTTTAATAGATATTTTTACGTAGAAGTCAGTGGCGTAGTTAAAAAAATTTTTCAGAGCACGGTTTTTGAGATTGAGCACAAACTTCATAATTTTCAAATGGAACACCCTGTAAAACTTAACGTCAATATTTGCAATTATTTTCTGAATACATTAATGTATCACAACCTAACCTTCAATGAATTTTAAAAATCAGAAAAATCCATATTTGCGTTTGTTCTTTTTTTCAAAAGTAAGACTTGAATTCTTTCACAAATGCATAAAACTTGAACATGCCTCAATAAATTTTAATATTAATATCAAAATATGTTTCTTTTTCAACATTTTCAAGTTTATGTTGAAGAGTGATATTTTGAGTTTATATTTAAATATAATAAAATAACTAGGTTTGAGTCACATGGCGTTTAAAAAAAAGTAATAATCAAATTAATGTGTGAGAGAAATCATGCCCTATTATTAAAAAAAAAAAACATAATATGGATTCTTCTGATTATTGAAGCTAAAATTAATTTATGGTTAGGTTGTTATACATCAATGTATTCAGAAAAATAAGTGCAAAAATTTCACGTAAATTATACAGGGTGTTCCATTTGATAATTAAGAAAGTTGTGCTCAATCTCAAAAACGATGTTCTGAAAGAAATTTTCAACTACGCCACTGATTTTACGTACGTAAAAATATCTATTTAAAAGCAGTTTTCATTTTCTCTCCATCTTATACAGGGCCCGAGAAATGATAACATTTCCAAAAAGTACACATTTTCGTTATCGCCCTGTATTTCAGAAACAAAAGTAGTTGGAATATTTTTCTTCGTGGATTGGAAAGTTTAACGGAAAAAAGTGACACAGGGTCGCGAAAACCGCATATCTCTCTCTATCTTCAATAATAGCTCAGAGCAGTCACAATTTGGGACACAGTGTACAGGGTACCCCAAATTGCTTGATTTTGACCGTTTTAGGTACTTCTGGACTAGATAGGTAAAAACTTCGAAAGATGTCCTGGGCTCGATTTTAGTGAAAACGCCATTAGTTAAAACCGTTTCGCGATATCTTCATTTTTTTTTTAATTTTGATATATTATCGATTTCGAAAATGTGCCATGACCTTTTTTATTTACGAAAATATCTGATATTGTTTCTTCTTTCAACGTGTTTACCTATTTGGTCTAGGAGTAAGAGAAATAGCCAGAATCAAGAAATTTGGGATACCCTGTATAGTTATTTGATCGATGAAATTCATCAAGATTGAAAAATCACTTGGTTAGAGATTAATAGGATGCTGAATATCGACATAAGAGAGAAAATTATTTTAACTGTTATGAAAAAAAAAAAAAAAAAATCAGTCCTCGGCAACCTTCATGGTGCCATGCAATATTATTTGGCAAATTGAATAAATGAATCTTATAGTTCACATAAATCAGTGAGTCTTTTCAGGAGATGAAGTGGTTTTAATTTCCATTCCATTTCGAAAAACACCCTGTAAATCAGAATTTATAAGTCTCCTATCTATTTTCGTGATCCTCTAGGTGTTCTCTATCTCCCATTAAAATGTTTCCCACCTTATCCGGGACACCCTGTATGACAACTGACCAGAAGAAGGCTTTGAAAAACAGCGACCTCAATTCTTCCTGCTTCGCATTTTCTTAGTTCGCTGCTCTGTTAGATTGTTTATTTGTTCTTCAGGTGAGTGATTTCCTACATTATTTCAAGATATTTCCAGCAAGAAAACAATAACTAATCATTATGATAATATTAAAAGCGACTAGAAAGGTAAACAGATTAATTAATTTCTTCACTTATGTTCTCCTTTTTAGGACACGGCAATTTCTAACCTCTCTTTTAATGGAACTTCCATTTTGAGCAAGTACTGTTCAAAAATCTGACATTCCGTAGGGCCAAAAAAAATCCATGACAAACTAGAAATTTCATAATAATTCATAATATGGGAAATGGATTCTTACTTTCTGGTAGGCTCGTGGTAGGTCTCGTGGGGCCTGAGGTAATGGTGACCGTAGGCGTACCTCTGCCCCGTGCCCGAATCCTTCCACAGTCTCTCGATGCGGAAAATGTCCAGATCGTTGTAATCCATCTTCCCGATGGTTTTGTAATCGTGTTTCTTGTCGGTTCCCGGTATGGATATGTCTCTCAGGACGTAGACGGTGTCGCCCTGACGCAGCTGCAAGTCGCCCTCAGCAGGGTCATGTAATATCTGGAAAACATCGACGATAATTTCAGACGATTAAACTTAAGAAATGTATAACCGATTTCAAGCGAATAAACCTGGTCCTCATTGGTAATTACCAACTAGGACCAACTGCATTCAAGCGACTTCGGTCATTGTAGTTATAATCATTTTACAAGGCATATCCCTGAAGGCTATAACCGTAGATAACCGCAGGCAGGACCGTAGATAACCGCGGTCATTACTGGTTATTCGCTTGAAATCATTTTATGTATCTACCTGTGACCGTGCTCGGTGAACTCCTCCATGGGTATCTCGTAGTCCACCTCCCTGGGTACGCAGATCTCGCAGTGATAGCTGGGCGCGGCCGGATCGGCGCGGACGCACTCGCAGTGTTGCCACACCAGGCACCGCTCGCACTGGATCATCAGACCCTCGTCATGGTACATGCCGCAGATGCACCTGATTATGTCTTCTTCTTCGCCTGAAAAACTCACCCCGTATAAATCAAATTATCTAGAACTAACTATCAATTAATGAAAACCAAATGACATAACTAACTGGACTCTCTTTATAATCTTAAAATTTGTTATTTCATTGTCAATTATTAGAATTATTTGCTGATATTTTATCACACTCTTTGTGTGCTCCATTCACAAATATAAAATCACACCTCTGGCCTTGGAAATTTGACACATTCCACTCAGTATCGAAAGAAAATAGAGGTTATGACGCTTGTCGAAATATTTTTATATTCCAAGTCAACACTACGTTGCCCTTTCTACATTCTTAGCAATTCCGCATCTCTCAGAATGTGTATTTATTCGGAAAATGAATGAATTGGAAAAGATGTGATGGACGAAAATAATTAACGTTTTTATGAATCGATAGAAAGGATTCCTTTCCTAGTTATTTGCAATATTTCGATTTCGATCAATATGAAAACAAAGAAACAAACTGACAACATCATTTTGTCATTAAAGATATTTTATGACTTTTCATCAGGTGCACCAACTCCTTAAAACCAGTGGCGTAACTGGGCGTGGGCGACCGCCCACGTCCTCACTCCCCTGTCCCCCCAAATTAAATCATTTTATTCACAGATAAATTTATATGAAGACTTTTTTCTTTGTTAACGACGATTTCTAGTTCGTACCTCTCTGCTCACTTATCAACTTTCTATAGCGCGATATATTTGCAGAAATTCACACAAAACTAAATTTTGATATTTGATTGATTTCGAAAGTGAGCCATGACATTTGTATTCAGGAAAACATGTGACAACGATTGAAATTTTTACAGGCTATTTTCACAGAAAATAATTCACTATATTTATTTTTTTTTTGTCTCGTCTACTAAAGGTGGAAAAAAGAACTATTTTCTTTTAAAAACGATCGCATTTTTTTCATCTCATATAAAAAATTAGAGATGAAAATTCAAAAAAAGAGTCTTTGTCGCTGTAAAAAGTTTCAATCGTTTTCAGATATTTTGGAAAATAAAAAAAGTTATGGCACATCTTCGAAATCGATCAAATATCAAAATTTTGTTATATCTTCCAAACAAATAAAGATATGGTGAAGCGGTTTCCACTACTGGTGTTTTCACGAAAATCGAGCCCAAGACTCCTTTCAACGTTTTTACCTATCTAGTACAGGAAACTGCAAAATCAAGCAATTTGCTGTACAGTTGTACAGTCTTCATTGAAGATGTGGGAAAGCTTTCCAATATATAGCAAAAAACAGCATGCAAGAAATTTATCCATTTGCATTTTATTGACTATACCGGTGAGTACAGTCTCTGCTGAAAAAAAATTCTCAAAATTAAAGCTGGTAAAAAATAATCTGCGAAATACAATGTATCAGGAAAGACTTTCTGCTTTGGCAACCCACTCGATCGAAACAGATATAACATCCCAGCTGGACTATGATGGCATAATCAAGTAGTTGAGTGAGGCTAGAAGCCGACAATTTTTATTTGACTTTTACTTCATAATTCGTCACATATATTTTATTAAATGATAGACAATTTCGATTGTTTCTTATGAAAACCTTTTTTCATCAAGGCGCCTCGCAAATTTTATCTCGCCCACATATGATTGAGGTCGTGTTACGCCACTGCTGAAAACGATATTCATCACCACTTCAGGGAACTCTTAAAACGAACCCATAACTAAAATTATGTTGCACCTGCTGTTTAATTGACATTTTGACGGCTTAACCTAACCTCAAATTTGAGTGCTCTTGTAATGACCACTTAGATATTTGAGGATGGGATTATAACCTAAATAATTTTCAATATCGAAATAACTGTCAAGGATGCTGCAACGAAACACTAAGTAAGTATACGCACGTCTCTTCTCCTATAACCATAAATGCTATTGAGCTCTGACACCTCCGTTTACTAAATGATGTTCCATCCATATTTCACATAATTAACCTTATCAATTTTATTCGATAAATGAATAAATCGGAAAAAATATGATGGACGATAATAATTAACATTTATATGAATTGAAGGATTCCTTTTCTAGTTATTTCTAATATTTCGATATCGAACAATATGTGAGCAAGGAAAAAAACAGGCAACGTCATTTTGTCATTAGCGATATTTTGTGAGTGCACACTGACTTTTCATCAGGTCTACCAACTCCTGAAAACGATTTTATAAAAATGAATGGAGTATCTATATGTGCATTGTTGGAAGTTGAAGATTTTTCATATATCCCGAGCATGAACATAAAACATTTCTAAAGACGAGAAAGCAGCTTCGAATCGTAGTTTAGTTCGAGACAGTGTACAAATTCATAGACTCACTCTTGTCCCTCTTCGAGACGAAGTTGGCCGGAGGCTTCGTCCCCAGCAGGTCCTGGAACTTGGAGAGGCTGTCGCGCTTGCTGTCCTGGTAGACCTTCTTGAGTCTTATGGCGGCGATGCCCTGCTCGCTCGAGCAGCCGTAGAACTTGGTGAACGTCAGCAGCACCTGTTCATGTCGGCGTCGAAGGAGTCCGGGGAGCGGTACGCGCCTTTAGCTATGTTCTGCTCGACGGTCGCGAAGTCTATGGGTCGCTTATCGACTGGTACAGCTCGGGGCTCTTGCGCTTCGAGGGCAGGTTCATGAACGGGCCGGCCAGCGCGGGCCTCCGCTCTCATCTGCAAATTCGACAACAATCGTTAGCATTGATTCGATGAGTATGGAGGTTAAAGGTATAGTATACAGGGTGACACAGAATCATGGTACACCCCCATATTCTCCCTTGTTTCTGAAGCTATATTTCTGAAATTTGGACCATTGAATATACTCACTATAGGGCACTTTTTGACATATTTAGAAAAAAATCCAATTTCCGGTTTTTCCGGAAATGACATCAACTTAGGAGTGAACCGAGAAGATACTTAAACTTGTCTAAATTCCATTATCGTGTTCGTATTGGTTATACAGAAAAATAGTTGATATGGATGGATACCCCACCGATGGTACTTTCGAACGTCAGAGTACCATTATGCTACCATTTGACAAAACGGAGTTTCGAGTGAAAAAAGGTTTTGGTTTACTCTTTTGGCACGCATTTCGAACCACGATACTTTTTAAATCGAAATTATTATAGTGTAACATTATTTTGATTATTTGGAATAATTTTAGGGAGTTCAAGGCTCTCTAGATCGAAGAATAAAATGGGCGTTCTGACGAATGAAATATCAACTATGTCGTATCATTAGATTGAGAAAATTATAGAGATTTCAAAAATGTAATAATATACCGGATGTCCCATTTGAAAATCGAAACTTGATGTGATTTCCGGAAAAACCAGCAGTAGGATTTTTTTTTCTGAATATGTCAAAAAGTGCCCTATAGTGAGTATATTCAATATTTCAAATTTAAAAAATATAGCTACAGAAACAAGGGAGAATATGGGGGTGTACCATGATTCTGTGTCACCCTATATAACATTACTAGCAAGGTAAGAGGGTTTTTACTGGCGAATGGAGGATATAACTGACGAGCCGCAGGCGAGTCAGTTACCTCTTTGAGCCATTAAAACCCGTTACCTTACCTGTATTGTTTTATATTTTATTTGTTTCTCATTTGTAAAAAGGTTAGATGAATTCCAAAAAAATCTCAATAATTTGTCGCAAATGTCGTAAGCTATGGAAGCGTTGCCATGAACATGTCTGTTTATTTTTCTTTACATTTGTTTTGGCGAAAGCGAAAATGAATGTACCAAAAGAAATTATTGAGGTAGCCAACAGTGTAGCATCAAGTAGCAAAATCAACTTCAAGGTACGAGCGAGAATACGACGATTTTAAAAAGTGGCAAAACAAAAATAGTGTGATTGGGGTAACTGAAGATGTTTTGTTGGTCTACTATCAGCTAGATTCAGCCCTGATACTTTATGGGCAAAATGGTCTATGCCGAAAAGCTGCTTGGAAATGAAAGAAAATGCCCTTGTTCGTAGGTTTGTTTTCCTTGAAAAATTTATTGAAAAAGATTACGTTTTGTTGCAGATTTCTAAAGGTAATAGCGTTTCTGAAACCAAAAAATGAGCGTTATGCGCCAAAAAAGGCCAAGGTATTAAGTAAAGAAGAGGCTGAACAATTTCTTTTACATGCTTCTGATGACCAGTGGTTGCTGGCGAAAATTATAACAATATTTGGGATTTTTAGATGTTGTCAATGTGAAGAAATTCTCTCCTTAAACATGAATGATGTAGAAGATATGGAGAAATACGTTATTGTGACATTGTGGCAAACAAAAAAATTTAACAACTAGAAGATTCACCATAACCGATGATGGCTGCAGCTTCAAGCCCTGCATGTTATACAGAAAATATGTAAATCTTTGGCCTCCTGGAACAGAAAGCCTAAGATTTTTTTTGACATACCGCCATGGAAAGTGCATTTCCCTTAATGCTGGCCAGCACACTATTGTGGTGTCCCAAAGCAAATAGCGAAATATTTAGGTCTAAAAGACCCAGAGTTATACACCGGCCACTCTTTTCGCAGAACTGGAGCCACTATGGTTGCGGATTCGGGGGGAGATATTTTAGCACTAAAGCGTGCAGGAGGGTGAAAGAGCGATGAGTTATGTCGATGATTCAGTCAACAAAAAAATCGAAATCTCTAGCAAATTATTTGGTAGTAAGGAGAGTACAAATGTTCTGCAGTCCTCGAGTTCAGCAGTTTCTGAGTCATCATCATCAGTATCAACTCTTTCATCATAAAAAATCTGTGTTACTGGAAATAACAATTGTACCATGATTTTCAACATTTATGACGATAAAACAAAATTTTCTTATGTAAATAATACTACTAACTTGTAAAAATTTTGCAAGTTAACTATCAGTTTTACAAGTTAGTGGCTTGATAAAATAAACTTTCTTGATTAATATTGTGTTTTTGAAAACTGACGTTTACAAATGAGAATCAAATAAAAGATATACCCGTCGAGTACTTTTTTTTTTTGCTAACACCATGATATCTCAAAGCGTCTCCCCTGTATTCCACCTCCACCCTATAATAACCGATGAAAGCAAAGTTACCTTTGAAGTTGACCACGGTGTTGTAGATGTCCTTGAGCACGGAGGCCACCTTGACGGACCTGTTGAAGTCGGGGTTGTCCTCGGCCTGCGCGATCCTCCGCGTCTTCATGTTCCTGGGCTTCTGCAGGGCGTTGAGGTGGTTCAGGAAGGCGGTGCCGTGGTCCACGGGCGGCGCCATCGGCGGTCGGTTCAAGAACGATATGCCTACGGCGCGGTCTTTCACCTTACGCACCTAGAAGAGTTTTCAATTTTGGAATTCTTATCCATTGCTAGATTCGAATGTGGATATGGAAAGAGACAGAGAAGAATTGTAAAGAATGAGACGATTGCACCTATTCAAATTTAGGGTAAGGATGTTATGAATCATTTCTAGATTTATAGATTTTTTATACTGATTTTGAACACAACGTCTGATGGTCGCTCTCTCACTAGTTTGAAGAATAAAAAGACAAAAAAATCATGCTTTTATTTATGACTATATTCGTCATGGGTCGATGTTGCCAAACTCATTTTTCACTCAGGTAAGGAATAAGGAATCCTGGAGTTCACTCTATGAAATGGCCACTGAGGTTAGTGCTGCGTAGATTTTACCGAAAGGAGACCCTTATCTTGAGGGATGACTATGACAGTGTTAAGATTCCGAGTTTGCGTTACGTCGCACTAGCTGTTTAGGCGACATTTTGATGGCTAAAACTAACCTTAAATTGGAGTGCACCTGCAATGACCACTTAGATATTTGAGGATGGGATTATAACCTAAAATAATTTCTCAAACTCGTAAACTGACTGCAGACCATTTGTTGTTTTCTATTAACTTTGTCTAATATTAAATAATTTTGATGAAGGATTCCCTACAATTGGGGACAGAAGCGTTACATGACGATATGCAGGTATTTGAAATTGTGGAAAGATTTTCAAGGCGAATATCCAGGGTGTTTAAAAAAAAGGTGACCATATCTCTAGGATAGATAGAAAACTTAAAAATAATAAGGGTTTGTCTAGTGAAAAATTTTCATAACACCATCATTATTCAAGATACAGGGCGTTGAAAAAGAAAAAAATATACACATTTTTCAAGATTTTGCCGAAATTACTGGCAACAATGTAATAAAATTTTACACAAATATGTTTTGGAAGTTGATACATCTAATGAGTTTGTTTTGATGTCTGACTCTCATAGAGGGCGCTAGTTACAGAGTTCGTACCAAGTTGTTTTGTACATAACTTTTTTGATATTAGATTTATCAAGCTAAATTTTGAGCGACCTTCAACATCATTCAATTTCACACTAAAAAAGTACTCTTGATTAAACTCGATACTGTGCACCATTTTCGGAATATTTTGATTTGAAAATTATTAAGTTATAATCGATGCTGGTATAAAGAAATGATGTATGTATTGATTGAACGAAAAATCACAAGAAAATTAAAATAAAGGCTGAAAACATGAAAAACTTAATAGTATGTGTTCAAAATGTCCTCCGTTTTCACAAATACACAAATCTACCTTTTTTTCTAAAAATCCATTCATCTTCCTAAGGCTTGGGAGTCAGCTATGAGGTCATTGAAGTGACGTTGAATTCTGTCCTTCAATTATTGAGGTGAATTCACCTCTGTTGAATACATTTTTTCTTCAAGGTACGACCAAACCGTGTAATCCGAGGGATTGAAATCGCATTACCGGGGAGGCCAATGAATCGAAACTTCTACACTTCTACCAATACATCGATTAGGAAAATGTTTACTTAACCGATTATGCCACATTATCGAGTTTCATCAAGAGTACCTTTTTGGTGTAAAATTGAATGATGTTTAATATCGCTCAAAATTTAGCTCAATAAATCTAATATCAAAAAAGTTATGTTCAAAACAACTTGGTATGAATCGTGTAACTAGCGCCCTCTATGAGAGTCAGACATCAAAACACACTCATTAGATGTATCAGCTTCCAAAACATATTCGTGTAAATTTTCATTACAATGTTGCCAGTAGTTTCGGCAAAATCGTAGAAAATGTGTATATTTCTTTTTCTTCTTCAACGCCTCGCCCTGTATCTTGAATACGGATGGCGTTACGAAAATTTTTTTTACTGAACAAACCCCTATTATTTTTCAGTTTTTTATCGGTCTCAGAGAGATGTGCACAATTTTTTTAAACACTCTGTATGATAGACATTCATATTTCAAAGAACAATGAATTTCATCTGGGTGGAAAGAGTTTTTTCAAACAAGCGATTATTTTCCGCAATTCCAGATGTTCAAAGATCGCCATGTATCATTAATGATGGGAAATCATCTCCCATATTTATGAACAAAAAAAAATTGTAATTTCAACAAGCCTATCTAACATTGACTATCAAAATGACAGAAGAGTTAGGTTAAGGAAATGACAACTATCATCAGTAGCCAGCAAGCCAGCCAATGAAACGGCGTTGTTCAAATAGAGTGAAGTTTAACAACATGAAAATCTGAAATATCACTAGATAGAAAGGGTCCTTTATGTCAGATACTCCTGAGTGACAGTCGTGTGACTGCCAATAAACTTAAGCGACCATTAACTGAGTTGAGTAATAATTTGAAGGAAAATTGGTGCAAATGGACCTCAAACTGTTTAATTAAAGGTTTCTCTTGAAATTATGGATCTGAAAATAAATGAAATAGTTCTCACCTTGTTGATGTTCCTCAGTAAGAAACAGTGGTGCTCCAAGATGTAGCACTTCTGCTGGTGGCTGATCGGCTTCACCTGTATCGCCTGGCTCTGCTCCTGCTGGCACCCGACCGCCTCCTTGACCTCCTGCCCCGTCTTCTTGGCCGCCGTGACCTTCCTCGGCCTGCCCACCCTGCCCGCCCCCGCCGCCTTGGGCAGTTGCCTGACCCTCTGCGACTTGCCGCCGATCACCCCCCTGCACATCTCGCTGCCGCACTTGCACTCCTGCCCCTCGGCCGGGTTGAACAGCGAGAAGTTGTAGTCGTAGGTGAGCTCCTCGCCGCCGCGATGTCTCTCAAAGCGAAGAGGGCCATCCTCGAGTGGCCGTTGACCGACCACTTCTGCATCTCGCAGTTGGGCTCGCAGGAGTGGTTGACGAAGCGGCCGTCGCCGCCCATGCGGTGCCCGTCGATGACCATGCCGGTGTCCAGGTGCAGGCAGTAGTGGTGCGTGTCGTTCACGTAGATGCTGGCCATGCGCTCCTTGAACTCCTGGTCGGACACCACCTCGCCGACGTACTCCAGGATGAAGTCGTTCGATTTTATCGGCAGCTTGGTGCGGATGCCCCAACCCTGAAACGGACAACATGGAAATGACGGTATACTGCTATTTCACCTTCATCAAGGTGTGGTCGCAGATTATAGAGCAAAAATACTGAAAATGAAGCGACTACACTTGCGTCAGAGCCTTCTAGTTATTCATTTAGAATTTGTGGTAAATGTCTACTAATACTGTTTGTTGTAAATATTTTTCTTTAAATATCAGTGTATGAAACTGGACCAATTGATCAAGTTGCAACAGTTTAAACTCATATTAAAATCTAGATAATAATCATATAAAGAACACAAATGTGTTGAAGAGAGTTCAAAACATGACAAATTGGGAAACAATGAAAACAATTCATACAACCTACAAATATCGAGTAAAAACTGAAAGAGAGTGTCATGAAAATTTATCACCCCTCTGATCTCATCTGCAGCCACGCCTATGGTTACATCGCAGCGCCACGTCCACCCCAGCAAATACAGGGTATCCCAAGTTGCTTGATTTCGACTGTTTTAGGTACTTCTGGACTAGATAGGAAAATACTTTGTAAGGGGCCTGGACTCGATTTTTGTGAAAACACCATTAGTGAAAACCGTTTCACGATGTCTTCATTTTTTTTTTTATTTCGAAAATGTGCCACAACTTTTTCATTTATGAAAATATCTAAAAACGATTTAAACTTACTAGAAGCGCTTTTTTCCCAGAAATAAGAAACTATATTACATTTTTTTTCTCGTGAAAAAAAAAACCCACTTTTTTATATTAAATACGAATGCATTTTTTAAAATTTTATTTCATAAAAAAAATTTAAAATAATGTATTATTCCCAGTGAAAAAAAGCTTGTTGAATGTTTTAATTTTTTTCAGATATTTTCGAAAATGAAAAAGTTATGGCACATCTTCTGTTAAAAAAAAATTTCAAAATGTTGTTATATCTTCAAAACAAATGAAGATATCGTGAAACGGTTTTCACTATTGTGTTTTCACGGAAATCGAGCCCAAGACTCCTTTCAACGTTTTTACCTATTTAATCTAGAAGTACCAGAAACAGCCAAAATCAAGCAATTTGGGATACCCTGTACAGCCCTATGGTCAGCTGATTGAATGCTCGCGTCAAATTAACCTACCTCTATGCATTAACCAGCTGACAGATCAACTCATGTTCATTAATTGAATCAATTAATCGTGTTTTTTTGTAATCCAGCTTTACTTGTGAATAGACCTCCTCTTGTGCTAATCTTGTAAATTAGGTTTTTCAAAAAGTCTCCTCGCATAATCACTGTTCTTCTCGTTCATTTCTTGAAGTGAGTAGGTGAATTCTCAGAATCATTAAAATGAAAATCTATAAAAATAATGGTAATCTTCTCTAGCTTTTTTCAAATAAAATCTCTATTGCTTCAAAAGTATTTGAATCCTCTAAGATATATATTTCGTTATATTTTTGCAGTTCTCATAGATTTTTCAGATATCTCTAGACTCCTCACATGGAAATGGTTGCTTGCTCCAAGAATGAACATTCTCATGTCTTTCTCTGGTAATAAATACTGATTTATTATGTTCTCATGTGCATCTCATTCTCTTAATCAGTTCATCTCATTTCTCTACTAGTCACTTCTCATAACACTTGCTAATTATTGTTCTTGAGTTTCAGATGAATGAAAATCCTCAAACGCAAAGGTGAATCATGGAATCAGTCTTCTCTCTCAATGAAACCAAGTGAACTTCTCTGAAGTATTTAAACAATCAAGTAGTTTAGATATTGAACCTGATTGACAACCTCAGTCCCCACTTCAACTTGAGCGGTCTCCTCTTATATTGGTAAAACCATTCAACTGGTATGAAATCCTCAAGTTCATTCATCTGCACCTCTTAGCAAGTAAGATCTCAAGTGTAAATATCGTTTCACTTGATTAATTTAGCATTCTCTTATAGACCAACGTTACAGATTATGAATATTGATTTCTCGATCATGATATTCTCACATTGTAATAATCTAAATGAAGAACAGACTTAGACTACTAAGGTTTCATTGCACGTATCTCCTCTGAGGCCTGATCTCACTTTGATTACAAATCAGATTACTCTAATGATTCATTTTTCAACCTTCTGTTTTTCTGATGGAATAACGAGGCTCTCGCAATCAATTTGGATTGCTCTATCACTGGAAACGTTGAGTTTAATTTTGAATTAATGGAACTGTCTCAAAGCCTAAGTCTGACTTAATCTGATCTCATTTTGAACTTCTCTAGATTACCTATTTTTTTAGTTGAACAATGTCACTCTGAGTTTATAGATGATTTTAATATTTGTATAATTACTGTATTAACTTCATGGCGGGTGACTTATTCATTTTATGATTGTGAGTGATGCCAATAAATGTTTTTACACTACCATCTCCAACTCAATTATCTGGATACAGTCCTCCACAGTAATTTAACAAAATCAGAACAACCCCGATCTTGAAGAAAGCGTATATTTAACCCAAAAATTATTACGCCTACCTTATCGTCGGTCATGAACTTCTCCAAGCCCGGCGACCACTCGTGCCTCTGGATCCTCTGGTTCTGGCAGCGGTGGATGTTGGCCGGGCACTCGGACAGCACCAGGCGGTTGATGCAGTCGTCGCCGCACTTCTGCGACGGCGTGCAGTTGCAGGTCTGCAGCTCGCAGCCGGCGCCCGTCGTCTTCACGTTGTACACGTTCGTCCTGATCTTCCGGTAGTTCCAGGAGGGCACGACGTCGCGCCCGGGCAGCTGCGAGTGCGTGTGCTGCCACCAGAGGTCGTGCGGGAGCTGGAACGGCACGTTCCGACACCGCAGGTACTTGCCGCAGTGGTGGGGGGGCGGCAGCAGGCCGTACGGGTGCTCGGAGGGGACGTAAGCCGCCTTGGCGTACTTGCACGCGTTCTCCTTCCTCCTCAATCTCGTGGCTTCGCTGGAGGATACAAAGAATCATAAAAAAATTGTTTAGTCTAACCCTCAACTGGTATGGCAGGGTCAAAATTGACCCTACTCAAATCAAATTGTACCATAGCCAGATACGGAATGATTCTAATTCCTCCCCCTTCCAGCTATTCTCCTGGTGCAGGGGTCGGCAACCTTTAGAGTCGGAAGAGCCAAAAATCTCAATTTAAAGAATTCCAAAGTTTTTGAAGAGCCACAAAAACATTTCTTGCCAGCAATGGATAGAATTTTTTTATAAAAAATTCATTTATTCAAAGAAAAAAATTATTCATTCATTTATAGAAAGTGTTTTCATTTCACCGTTAACAATTTTTTTTTTTAAATTAATTGAACTATATCATACATTCGTGCGAAAAAATTTGATGGGAGCGATGGCTCTGCATAGTTTTAAACAGTTCGTTCAAGTCTGGTTTTTATAACTCGTTGTTTTGAGTTTCAAACATGACTCTAAATTTTCATTTAATAGTTGGCTTCTTGCCTTACTTTTAATTATATTCATGCAAGAGAACGCTTGCTGGCAAGAATATGTCCATCCAAAGATAGTCAGAATTCCAAATGCCAACTTCTTCAACTCACTGTAGCAGTGAGGATGACTATTCCAAGTGTCGAATATGAGAGTCTCTACTTGTTGCATTTCTTTCAAAGCTGTCCATTTTTGTTTTTGTAGTAAGAGAAGCAAATATTTTTTTATTTTTCGTTTAGGGAAAAATACCATCAATATTTCTGAATTTTGTTTTATGTGATTTCCGATTATTATGACGTGTTTTTTCATTTCCCCTCAATGTCATTATAAGCAGATTCTACTGTATAACCTTGAAATCTGTGTTTATATGCGGTAGCTCTCTAAAGTTCAGTTCTTCCGGTAACCAAGTCAACTTAAAAGTGTTGTTTTTGTAACCTTCCCTAGCAGATAAGAATTGTGTTAGATCGAAACTTTGCACTTACTTGTCTTCCTTGTAATAATCAGAAAACAATCCGGCCACCAGATAACGCTTCTTCCACTTGGGCGTTTTCTTCGTCCTCTTCTCGTCGCTCAAGGTGGACGATGACCTTTCATCCACTTTCCTATCCCCGCTGCTGGCGGAACTGTGATCCCTCAGGCTCCTCTTCCGACCCGCTTTCTCCACGTTGTTCTTCTGCCTGTCCAGGCGTTTCCCGATGGGCAGGTCCTCGAGGTCTGGTTCCGTACCAGTCTTGTCGCTGTCCCTCGTGTCCACGGAGGTTGTGGGCGAGTCCTCCCTCATCGCGTAGTCGGGGCCAAGCTGGAACTCCTCCAGGTCCAGCTCGGTCCTTTCCTCCTGGGGCAGGCTGTCGCACTCGCTCATGGTGTCCCACTTGGCGTTGCTGCCGTCTTCCGAGGTCTTCGTTTTGGAGGAGACGTCGTCGTGGGGGGAAGGAGACTGGAAATATTTTGATTTAGGTCCTGTTTGAATGCTTGTTGAAATTGCAGAAATTCAAAGGAAGGAATATTATGCTGAACTATCCAGGTCATTTATAATCCTCTCTGATACAATTAAAAGCAATACGAATCCATCGCATTTCTGCCTTTGTTTCAAAATGTAAACATATAAGGGCCGTTTGCACCAAACTCATGTGTTAACCCTCAAATTATGTTGCACCAGCTTTTGAAGTGACATTTTGATGGGTAAAACTAACCTTCAATTCGATTCCGATTGATGTTGGTTCTTGGTTGGTTCATAGGTTGCTCTGTCATTTTTGAACCAACAGCATTCGAATGACAAATTGATTATGTCATGAATCAGCTGTTTCAAGGTACTCGAAAGCACGGCTCGTACTCCGGTGCTATCTCTTTCTATCCTTCCTGTGAATTGTCAATTTTTACCTGACAGCCGTTCAACCAACCATTTCGTTCATGCAGAATTCGAATGAGTCGGAACCAACCGCGGTCTGACTTTGTCATTTATTAACCGAGCGGTCAACCGTTAACCAACCAAAAATGACAACGTCAGGCCGCGGTTGGTTCCGACTCATTCGAATTCTGCATGAACGAAACCAATGGTTGAACGGCTGTCAAGTAAACATTGATAATTCACAGGAAGGATAAAAAGAGATAGAATCATAAAACTAATTTCTCTACTCATGTGTCAAATCCGTTCATTTCTCCACATCCCTTAGACCAAAACAATGTTAGAATATTTCATTCTAATTTCATTCCAACACTGTTTTTAGTGATATTTATTGATGACATGTTGGCCTCCTGTCACGGATTTATTTAACATCTGTCAAATTTCATGAGATAGAAAACAGTTCTGCCAATCAATATTTTTCAAAGCAAAAATGACTAAACTTACGACAATTTTTCATTAATTTCGATAAAAATTCAGCGAATTAGAGCAAATAATGTGATACTCGTACAGAAAGCTCATTCTAACACTTGGTCATTCCAAAACTCGCCACTTCGTGGCTTGCTTTGAAATTTTGAACTCGTGTAAGAATATCAATGCTTGCATTCACCGAACGTAACAGTTGTGGAACTGTTGCGGAATCGTCCGGTGGCACATACGCTACGAACTCAACACGTTCCGGAGAAGCGGGCATTTTGGGAGCGCTTTCTGTTTATGCTAGGTAGCGGTAGCGGAGCGGTGGCAACATTCTTCGTTCGGTGAATGCAGGCAATGCCTTCTGCGCTTGTATCATAAATAACTAAACCGGAAATAAACCAAGCTTTCCAGTGCGGTTCAAGTTTCGGTGAAACAGCTGATTCATAACGTCATCAATTTCTCATACGAATGCGGTTGGTCCAAAAATGACAGACCAATCCATGAACCAATCAAAATCGTCTATAGATAGATATTTGGGTATGGAATTATAACCTAAAATAATTTGTCAAACTCATGAACTGACGGCAGAACATTTGTTGTTTCCTATTGACTTTGTCTAATAATAAATAATTTTGATGATGGATTCATTACAATTGAAAAAAGTCCCATTACATGACAACTTAGAAGTAGTTGCGATTGCGGAATTAGAATTTCCTAGGCAAATACAGGGTGTATCAAGTTCGACGGCCTATTAGGCGTTTCTGGATAACTGGACCTAAAATTTTCCAATTTTTTTTTTAAATTCTCTGTTTTCGAATTTGATAGAGTATGCAATACTGAATACATTCGTGCTCAAATCGTTGCAATTGTCAAAATATCGAGAAAAAACTGAAGAAAAAAGGGAGATAAGAGTATTTGGTATTATGTTTGTTATTCCTAACCTAGATATTGTAAGCACAGACAGTTTTCACATTTTTTTAAGGCGATCTTGATCCCAATTTTTGAACCAACAAGGGTCAAGTTTCATAACATGAAAAACTGAAACATCACCCGATAGAAATATTTCAATGCTTGGTACTTACCGAAATAACAGAGTTGTTGCCTTTTTCCGTCCTACTCAAGAAACTGGTATACTCCTCCCCGTCCACCGGAACCCTGTCGCAAACCTGCGCGTTCTCCGCAGACGTCGCACTCTCCTCCACCACAACAACTTTCTTCTTCTTCTTCTTAACAGTGGGAAATCCCGTCCTGTTCGGAGCCCTTCTTTTTCGAACTTTCTTCTTCACCGTATCCATCGCAGCTTTCTCCGTCGTTTGATTCGTCGAAGGCGCCACCGTGGGTTCGGATTCTTCCGGAGGAACCTCCGGAGCCTTCTTGTTCACCTTCTTATTTTCCTCTGGGACAGAAAACTCCATGTCGATGGTAGGCATGAAGATGCCGGTGGGTTCTGCAGATGTTATGGCGTCTAATTGATCTAACTCGGTCGGTTTGGCCTTCTTGCATGCCGGGTACTTTACCGGACTGCCTTTGGTCTCAGATTTCTTCTTCTCCGGTTCTAAACTAGGGTTGATCTTCAAGACGAGGTTAGAGGTGAGATCCTCTAACCGGTTTTTCTTGCGAGTGATCATCTGCGCGACACTCTCGGGTTTTTTTTCGATGGTCTTCTTCATCTTGAGCTCGGACACCACACTCTCGATGGAAGTCTTGAGCCTTTTGTTGGATTCTAAAAGATCCGCTTTAGCCTGATCCGCCCCGTAATCGTTTAAACTTTCCATGAGTCTGTGTCTCTTCTTCGGCGTCGTCGCTGTTATGGTAACGGGGGCGGAAACCACCTCCCCTGTTTTAACAGCAGGTTCAGGCACGTTCGAAAACCTGTTGATGCATGCTTCGATCGCTTCTTCGATGTGAACGTTTGAATCGTTTAAAGTGTTGTTGTTAACGTTTGTCGTACCTCTGACCCTTCCAGTTTTGTTCTCTACCTTGTCTTCGTCCTTTGTTTCGACCTCTTTCTTTTCTTCCTCCGTTTTGTTACTTTCGGTGATGTGGTAATGCCTTTTCTTCAGCGGTAATCTCTGCTCGTTTGAGTTTTCGATTTTGTTAACGGTCGTATTGATGTTCTGTTTTTTCTTTTTCTCTCGTGTTCGTTGGTTTTTCTTTTTTTTCGACACCCTCTTGATCGTTTTCAGGATTTCCGGATGTTTTCCTTGGAAGCCTTCACGTTGTTGCAGATGCACAACTTGGTGAAATCCGCTACTAACTTGTCAATCTCCATGTTGATTTTCGGGTCTTGAGCGATCAAGGCTAACGGTTTCAGGATTCTGAATTTACGTTTCTTGTGGACGTTGTGTCGATGTTTGCTGTGCATCACCTTGGCGTTTTTCAGAGCTACCACCTTCTGTTTCGTCTCGCTCTTATTTTGACCAGATGAAGAATGCTTGTGGACTTTTTGGGACTGGAGATTCTTCGCGATCTTGCTGTTAGATTGCGCAGAGGAAGAAGCCTTGTTTCCTGCCCTTCCCCCCACCTCCAATCTTTTACTCACACGTTCGCAAATTTCAAATAGGATGCTCGACTTGGATTTCTTGGTCACTCCATCCAAATTTTGATGTTTATCAGTCGATTTTGTAGTCTTTTCTTGTTGCGTTCTGCCCTTTTTGTCTCTTACGTTCTTATCTCCTTTATTCGTTACTTTACTCTCTATTTTTCCAGAACTGTTTGATTGTCTTGTACTTTTACCAACTTCTTTTTTAGATGATGCAGTCGCCGTTGCTGGCCTCCCTACCTTCCTTTTCGGAGGGTAGAGGGTTCTCTCGGAATGTCCGTAAAAATGCCTATCTAACCTATCCGTGGTGACAGATAGTTTGTTGTTAATTTTTTTATCAGTTACGGGTATCTTTTTTTTCTCGACTATCGCCTTTTCTTTCACGTCTTCCTTGTAAACTGAATTTCTAAGAAGGGTCGGTTCCGGACTCGATATGTGATCAGGGCTGTTCTGGATACCACTATCGGGAGACACATTAGGATTCAAAGAGTAGCTGCTGTTGTGACTCTTCCCAGGCTTCAGAGCGCTAGGTTTAGATTCAGACGATTTCTTGGGCCTTCCCCTTCTCTTTTTCGTTTTGTCAGGATCCACAGGGCTCTCCTCGCTCTTGTTAATCGTGTCGTTTTTGCACTGAACTGGCGTTTTCTTCCCGTTGCAACTCGCCACTTGGGTACTCAACATTTGCGTTTGCACCTCGAACTGTTGA
This sequence comes from Hippodamia convergens, assembly GCA_038502775.1. Lineage (NCBI taxonomy): Eukaryota > Metazoa > Arthropoda > Insecta > Coleoptera > Coccinellidae > Hippodamia > Hippodamia convergens. Next base: position 31,190 of record CM076609.1, read on the forward strand.
AGGAGGCTGCAAAAACACTGTTATTAAGTTTCAGTACCATAAGACTGATTTGGCAACGCTGCACGATATGCAACGTTTGACAGTTCTTAAATAGACATATGGCAGTAATATTGATTTACACAGTTAAAAGAATGCATAAAATCATAATTTTTGGTTGAATTTTTATTGCAAGATAATTAAAAACACTAATATTTCCAATGAGTATTGATTAAAATAATAAAAGAAAATGAGCTCAGTTGCCAAAATTGGCAAGTCTGATATTAGTTAGTTCTAAATTATTAACATATCATTTTATTCAGACTCTACATAGTTTCAAAATAACTGTTGATTTTTTTCTGTAACATTGATATTCACTCATTTATCAAGCAATTCGTTAAATGATGAATAATTCCTCTTTCATAACCAGACAGGAGGATCTCGGTTGATGGCCTTTTTCATCTTTTTTCAAAAAAGAACATTTTTAACTGTAGGAGTGCTATGCATTTAGTTATTTTGGTTCCCTGCAGTTGTCACAAATAGTAATAACTTATTCATTTATTCTATTTGAGAATAAACAAATAATTTATTACTATTTTTGACCACTACATGTTACCAGGGTAGCGGGTAGTTACCCTGGTACCCGTTACCAGGGTAAAAGGCAGTTACCTGGGTAACAGGCAGTTGCCCTGGTAACAGGCAGTTACTATAGTAACAGGCAGTTACCCTGGTAACAGGCAGTTCCTATAGTAACAGGCAGTTCTTATAATAACAGGCCGTTTCTCTGGTAACAAGCAGTTACTATAGTAACCAGCAGTTGCCCTGGTAACAGGCAGTTACCCTGGTGACAGGCAGTTACTATAGTAACAGGCAGTTACTATAGTAACAGGCAGTTCCCCTGGTAACAGGCAGTTCCTATAATAACAGGCAGTTTCCCTGGTAACAGGCAGTTTCCCTGGTAACAGGCAGTTACCCTGGTGACAGTTATCATTTCCCTAATAGGGGAATGCATAGCACTACTAAAATTACTATTATTACCATATCTTGTATGTCACAAATCATAAATAAATACCTGTTTGCGTATAACGCTGGGGGGTTGGGAAATTCGTTCTCCGATTCGCTGGAACTCTCAGTGGTCCTTTGGATGAGGGCGTTGACTGCCTGATGGGGAAGTTCCATGTCTGAATCCGACATGTCTGCCTCAGGGGACCTTTTGATCCCATTTTTGTTGCTTCCGTCCCTTTCGAAGCTGCCGAAGGCGTCGCACTCTTGTTGGTCGGGCAGAATGGCGGCCAAATCCTCCTGTCGGATTTCTTGCAGGCTGCAAGAGGCCAACATGGCGGCGCTGTCGTCTCCGACTTTCGATTCACCATCCGAACTGCAGTAGGAGTAATCACGGCCCAGAGTGGTCATCTACAATGTTCAAAGTTTATGTAGTCACCATTCAAAAGCAAAGATTTTAATTTTACTCACTTTTTTACAAGTCTTGGATTTTGCCTTTCCTTTAATTATCACCTTAGAGGTGGATATATCTTTTTTCACTATTTTAGAATCAGATTTCTTGTCACCTTTATTTACGCCTCCAAGCGCAATATTGCCTTTATTGGAAGAATCTTTATTACTTTCAACTATTTTATTTTTGGTTCCACGCCTTTCACTTTGTGATTCATTCTCAGATTCAGATGAAAACTCCGAACTAGAACCGATCCTCACATCTGCTTGCTTGTCGGATACTTTTTCTTCGCTAGGGCTACAACCGGGCTTTTTGACAGTTGCTATTGTTAAACGTAAACCGTCTGTTTGCGAGCTGGTCACTGAGAATTCTGCTGGAGAAGAACTTCGAGAAGTTGAATCTGGGCTAGACGAAGAGCTATCTGATTCGGAAGAATCTGACTGACTGCCAGAATGGGATGCTTCACTACCAGAGTTCTAAAAAATGAAAAGTCAATAAATGAAACTCACCATTTCAAGAAATTTCCACTTACACTGGATTCAGCATCAGATTCACTATCACTGTCTGAATTCAAAGCGTGACCTGAAGAATTCGAAGGTTCTACATTGAGATTTGTACTAAATGCTGCAATATCAACAGTACTGGGAAGTTCACTCTCTTCAATATCTTCACATGGTTGATGAACTACAGATGACCAGCCCGTATATAATTCTGCCTGACTGGTTGCTTCACTACCTTCCATTTTTGCAGCGGCCTAAAAACACGGTGGAAAGTCAGTTCTCCAATAACAGGTGAAAAAAGCTGTTAGAAGTTGCCGCCAAATAAAAATAAAAACAAAGACGTGGCCGCTTCTATCAACTATGTCCATTTTTTGGATTCCCAATAATTATAAAGGACGAAGATTTCCACTTGAGAATATTGCAATCATGAAAAGAAAATTTCATCTTGGAGTAATCATTTAAATTCTGATAAACTGATTTTTGGCGACCAAACATAAATCAAGATGGCTCCCAAACTGACAAATTTTCCAGTTTCTCCCTAAATTTTCTCTGAAACAGTATTAACACCACATGCAAATAATTGGATACCTAATTGTCACTAAATATTCCTCCATTAATTAGAACATTTGCTCAGACTTCGATTATAAATAAAACATTTTTGGACAATTTTCATGTGAAAACGTCAGTCAATTGCGCAATAACGGCAATAAAATTCATGAGTAGGGATGCCCTACAGGAATGAACTACGTAAAAGTAGATCATTCGTTATGATATCGAATTAAATTTGAATTCAATTTTACTCATTTTATCTTATTGTTAGAAAGTTATTTGGTCATTATCTCAACTGGGAACTGGGACCCGAAGATACTTGGCTGGGACCATAATTGTAGAAAACAGTCGATAATGTCATTAGTCAAACGTCAACGTCGTTTGTCATTTCAGATTGGTTTATTTTTCTAGTCTAGTCGAAGAGGTGTGACGTGACGTGATGGTAGTCTGGACAAATTTCACTGAAAAATTTGTGCAATAATCAAAATAGATTTTTTTCAAAACATTACTCTCGTCTTATTGAACGAATTTTTCAATCTGGTATAGTACTCAATCTGCATGTAATGGTTACCTCCATTGTGAATGAATGGTCAACTCGTTGTTGACCTTGCTTCATTAATTAATTTCTTTTATTCGTTCCATTCAACCTGTGCCGATTAAGATTTGGGTGAAATTACTTTTGTGCGGGGAATTGGTTCAATATGTATCCTCCTACGAAGTCGATCACGGAATACCTGATTATTTATTCCTAAACAATATGAGCAGAGATTATGGTGCCCCTTTCGATTTCCTGGTAAGTTATGAAATAATACAATATAATTATCATTTTCCTAGTAGCTTTTGATATTGTAGGCGCATAAAAATATGTAGAATGAATCACAGACTGTCTTGTAATATCGAAATGTCAAAGTGGACATCCCAACCCCTTCACATTAATTCCCATTGTTTTTTTAATGAACAACGAGAGATAATATTTTTTGTATAGACATCTCTTTACTAGTCCAACCTTCAAATATTAAAGAATGTGAAATCGTGGGTGAAAATTCTGTTATAAATGTACTGAAGTACTTGGAGTGTAGAAGTTGCATCAATTCATATCAGTATAAGTGAAAAACGATAACGAATATTTATTATGGTGGTTGTCAACAAAAGGTCGTTAATACGTTTCTGAACTTTCCTTTCCTGTTTGTCATATTGTCATCTCAGCAATTTCGTTCAATCGTTCATAACGGTGACAAACTTGAAAGCTGCAGGATTTCGTTTTCGCTTTTGCAACGTTTATTTTCTATATATTATTCTGTAGAAATACTTACGGTTTGACACAGTTGAATAATCGTGCATCACCAGATGTAACGGAAGAACACCAACCATATCCTGATTGTCATAATTTATGATATTGTTGTACATTCTACACGGAACTAACTGGTATACTCAAGAATAATTGTCATCTCAGCAGGCTTTGAAAATCCAGTCGATATGGTTGTAACGAACGTTTATTCTTGTGATTTATTTCAAACAAACACATCCAATATATTTATAATTTATAAGAGCCTAATTTTTATTCACCTGATTTGGTGATCACTCCTGGACTACACAAGACTGAAGAAACTCCTAAATCCTGAATACATTGAAGGTAAATACAAAAACATACACAAACAGAAGTAACTTCAAACAGTTTCTCGAATAGTTTCTGGCTGGAACCGTCATGATTCAATTGTTCTTCTCAATATTTTCCAAGTCAAATAATACTGATGAGATAGGGCCAATTTAATTTCGATTTTTCACATCCGCCCGAGATGACAATTATAATAATTATAACGGGCTACACCTAGGTACTTTTTTCATTCTTAATTTGAGAGCATTCAACAACAATTAAGAGGAATATGAGAAATAATGAACATTCATAGAAATCACTGCCAATATAACAAAGTTATCTTGACAGGTACCTTTTAGGTTAAATTTTTTATTTTTTGTGCGACTTCCGGTTATACAGGAAATTTAGTATCTAACCATAACTTTGATATTTCTAATGGAATACACCATAGTTTTTCCTCTAATTCTATGGCAGATGCGTTCATTCTGCCATACGATGGCCTTAAATGAAATCCACGTAACTCGAGTAATACAAACGTCAAAGGAAAAGGGAAAAACTTGCCAGCTTTCAAAATTAATGTGACTCACTCAGAATTTCGTACCTGAAAGTATTACATTTCATACCAAGTATGCATAATCCCGAACATAATCTCATCAACTGTTAGAAAATTACGAGCTCGCTTATCCATCTAATGGCGTTTGAATGTTATTTCAGCTAGTTTGTAAGATATGTACGTGGTTTTCATTCTAGGCCATCGCATAACTTGTGGAACAATATCGTACGGGAATAATATCACAGTTTCACACACATTTCATAAATATATTTCACTACAATTGCATTCATGTAAGAAAGCTAACTCTTTCTTAATCTCATTTCGTGGTATTTTCAAACATTGTCAGATGAAAAATCGCGAAGTGTATCAAAAACTGTCAGAATAAAATTCATGAATTTTTCAAAAGTTGAGAAAAGGACGTTGAATGTAGTTTCTTCATTTCAGGTTTGTTCAAAAATAAACTTGTGTAGTGTTGATTGAATTGAATAAAATCTTTCTTTAGAAACACATCTCGTTTAATTTCCAAAACATACATTTGACATAGTATTTGTCAAATTTGTTGGAGGGGATGCAGTTCTGCCAACCAACATTTTCCAATGCAAAAATCACTGAACGATATTAGAATGTTCCATTGATTTCGATGAAAATTTAGTGAATGAAGAAATTATACTAATTCAGAAGGCTCATTCTAAACCTCGTTCATTAAAAGAACGGTTTTTTGAATTTCGAATTCTTGGAGGAACAGCAATGACTTCTGCACTTGTATTATAATAGTATATTCTAAAACAAGTTGCAGAATGAGCTTCTATTTCAACACGAATGCAAAATTCGAAAACGAGCGACGAAAGAGCGAATATTCGAAAGCATGAGGGTTGGAATTGCCTTCTGCAGAGTATTAGACGATATTTTCTCTATTTCAGTCAAGTTTTGTGAAATACTCTCGAAATTAAAATGAAAATTCAGATAGTGACTTTTATATTGTATCTTGGCAGTTGGTATGACTTTCGAAATTTGACAGATCACGGAATTCTAATTGATTATTGGAAAATTGATTGGATCGGAAGTCAGTACTGACAATAACAAAACGAAAAATATAACTGAAAACAGTGCTGTAATGAGTTTTATTACAGCACTACTTTTAGTACTGTAATGAACTCATTACGATACTGAAATAGAGAAATAACTATACTGGAATTTTATGATTTTGTTGACGATTTTCCATCTTGAATGCTTAATTCATTTTCGGATTGGAATATAATAATGTATTCTAAATGACACTAATGACATCTTTGCAGCTGACAGTTACCAATGTATTCATCGAATTTCATGTGTATCGTGGCTTCATACGAAGGGTGTCGAGACAATTTCTTGCTCATGCTGGAAAGTCGGTTGGCCTCGAACGAGATCGTCGTATCTCAAATTATGGATATTTTCTTGTTTCGCACCACCCAGCCAGCCGGTTCACATGCTGTTGCTCATCTAGCTAGACTTGCGAAACGAGCCTTTCATGCTCCAATAGGCGATACATCGGGTGCACGAACCACGCAGATTCGAGCTGCAACAGGAAATAACGACAAAGTTGCATCATAATGACGGCAATTATTAGATTTGAGCTGTTGCACAAGCAGCGGCCACTGATGCTACCCAAGAAACAACTGGAATTATCTTCATGCTTCGATTAATTGTTTGTTGAGCAAACGGGGCCACTAGAGAACTATGGCATATGGCTACCTGCTCGATATGTATTCGGTTTAATATCCCACTTTGCAACGATGCCTTCATGCTCTGAAAGAAAGATGATTATCAAAGGTTGCGGCCATAGACCTGCATATCTGGATCGAAGTAACGCATAGACGTGACAGACACAACGTAGGCATCGAAGCTTGTGGCCATAGACGAGAGTATGTCAATCGGAAAATCGAAGTGTTGAGTTTTAGTTGACAACTTGTAGAAAAAAATCTCATCACGGATCTTTTACTGCTTATGGAATAGCTCTGAACTCTTGTGTCATTAGATATTTTCCGATTTTCGCACGTTTTCGAGATCAGGCGGCATCCGAGTCGATAAAGTGAAGACCGTGCCGTCTCCGTTGACCTAGTTCTTGGACGGCGGTGTCAGCCTGGTCGCGTCTCTATGATGCGCCCATATTTTTTCATAATTGAGACACGCGAATTGCAAAAAAACACGCGACTATACTTCCTCTCGTAAATTGTCAGGTCTCAGTTCGATATTTTCGATATTATGAAACTGTGAATTGGAAGAAGGAAATATTTCTTATTACATCATTTTCGGGTGTTGTTGAACCGAATAAAAAAGTTTTTTTTACTTACTTGCATCATTTCATATTTGACACTCTGTAAGGTATTGCTTGATATAATATCGTATATAACATCATACAAAATAGGTATATCTTTATATTTGTAATAAGAGCATTAAGTTTGGAAAGAAATAACGTTGACGCAGAATAGTTACTTATGAAACAAGTGCAGAAGGCATTGATATTCTTACACAAGTTCAAAATTCAAAAAAGAGCCACGAAGTGGCGAGTTTTTGAATGAACGAGTTTTAGAATGAGGCTTCTGTACGAGTATCATACATTATTTTCTCTAATTCTCTGAATTTATATCGAAATTAATGAAATATTGACGTAAATATCGTTTAGTGATTTTTGCATTGAAAAATATTGATTGTCAGAACTGTTTTCTATCTCATAAATTTGACAGATGTTAAATAAATCCGTGGCAGGAGACCAACATGTCATCAATAAAGTTCACAGAAAAAAGTTGAAAAGTTCTTCTGAAATTTCTTTGTGTTTTTGCCCTCAGTCTCTGGAACAAACATAACCTATGTTGTTAGCGGGACAAGGGTAAAGGGGATCTGAACATTCTTGGTTTCATTACTCGCCCTGAGAACATGATTCTCAGGACAAGGTGATGACCAATCGTGAGAAATGTTTTAGAACTGAAAATAAGTTGAGAACTATATAACAAGAATTAAGACCCGTTTGCACCAACATTCCTTAAATATTTAAGTGACGTTTCGATTCTTAAACCTAACCTCAAATTTAAGGATGGGATTATAACCTAAAATAATTTGTCAAACTGACTGAAAATTTGTTGCTTTCTATGAAATTATAGCAAAAAATTTGAAATTTCAACTAGCATGAAATCGTCAAAATGACAATAAAGCTAGGTTAAGGAAATGACAACTTCCATCTGTAGCCTAGCAGCTAATGAAATGCCTTTATTAAACTAGGGTGAAGTTAAACAACATGAAAAACTGAAATATCACTAGATAAAACTATTTTAAAGTCCCTACATAGATAATATTGTTCTATATTTTAAGGTCCCTTACGTTAGAATTTCATTTGAGTGACAGTCGTGCAAGTGTCAATATTTAAGGGATCCTTAACTTTAAGGAACGATGGTGCAAACGGATCTAAATGTTTGAAAACAAAATTTAATTGTGTTCACAACATTCCTTCACTCACAGAATTTATTTCAGAAAGGTCGACATCAAATCGTAGTCAGTTATAACAGATGGAGATCCGTAATGGCTATTAAACAGTAGGAAGGTTCAATACACCTGAGCTTTCTTGAAACTGATAATAAAACATCTCGTATCGGTGTTCACAATGACTAATTGCAGTGCTCTGTGTCGTCTCACACCTCTCTATGAAATAATGGGTTCGGATAATGACAGAGTCGCCATTGAATCGGATCTAATCAAGGCCTATTCAGAATTGACGCTGCTCAACTTTCTTCTGTGGTTGGAAAATGAAACTTTCTTCGTTGCACCGCGATTCATCAAATCTGCATACTCAGTCGACTGCATTCACTTTCAACCACTATGCAGGGCGGTAATCGATTCATGCATTGTTCGATACAATGTAATGTAATGTTATTTCGAGAGCATCGAGTACAGGATTTCTCACTTTCACAGAAGTTGCTCGATCGAGCGTTGTCAAATTAATTCATACCACTAATAATCGTTGATGCGTCAAATCAAGTGATTCAGTTGATTTGAATTTTCAGTGAGCAGCAAAAGCGAGACTTTCTATAATAAGTGAGATTTTTCTCGATACACATAGGGAAAATATCTTGACCACATTGCATTACACTTTTATGCTCTGTACAATCTGGATCATTTGCAGGATGAACGTCCCATTTTAAGGGAGTAAAGGAATCTGTAATTTACCTAGCCTTCCGTTATGTGTCTATGGTTCGAACCATGGAAGTTTTATCGGAAAAGTTCATCGAGATAAAAAGTTCATGGTGGATTTCTCGACACCAAGTGGACGGTTTTTTCCGCGGAAATTGACGTTTCGTTCGTAATTGGTGAAAACGTCGAATTACCTAGACCCGAATGTTTCCGATTGAATGCTTCGTGAGCATTTCCACAATGCACGTTTGTTCATAATCCCGTAATTATCATGTACCTGTTTCAAAACGAGCGGAAACGGATGTAGACTCGATTTCATTGTAACATTCGAGCAAACAAAATCGTGCGAATACGCGAGTTTGAAGGATCGAGATGATTAGATCACCGAACGTGATTCTCCGACCATGGCATTCCCCGAATGTACCAGAAATCTGATGAATATTTGACCATTTTGGAAAATAATACTTATTTTTTTAACTCTGTGGCAAATCTGTTCTCTTTGTCAGATCTTGTAGAAAAAATCGTGCGAGCATATCTCAATTTAACACGGTTTCCATGGTTATATTCACTCATTATAATGTTGGCATCTTGTCTGGAATTAATTATCAGTTCTGCCAATTAACGAATTCCTAATTTTCTCCCAAAGCTCAGCTATATCCCATTCACAACCTCTGGCTTTGGAAATTTGACACATTCCATTCTTAAAGTATTGCACTAGAATCATTTTCACAAAGTTTGAAGTTTCTTCAAATCAGACCGTTTTTTTACTGAACTAAAAAATAATGTACTGAGTGTGTTAGCATTTTAGAATCCCTAATAAACGCGATAAGTTTTAAAATAATTCGTCAATCTGAGGTAGTGCAGTTTTTCCTTCAGTACAGTCAGTTTAAACTGTTTCTCTATTTCAGTATCGTAATGAGTTCATTACAGTACTAAAAGTAGTGCTGTAATGAAACTCATTTTAGCATTGTTTTCAGTTATATTTTTCGTTTTATGGTTGTCAGTACTGACCTCCGATCGAATCAAGTTTCGAATCAAATCAATTCAAATTCCGTGATCTGTCAAATTTCGTATGTCACACCAACTGCTAAGATACAAAACAAAAGTCCCTAATCTGAATTTTCATTTGAATTTCGAGAGTATTTCACAAAAATTGACTGAAATAGAGAAAATACCGTCTAATACTCGTTGCAGAAGGCAATTCCAAAACTCATGCTTTCGAATTTCGCATTCGTGTTGGAATAGGAGCTCATTCTGCAACTTGTTTAAGAATATACTATTTAAATATTAATTTTGAATACTTGGAAAGTGACGTTATTCTCATAGCTGGAGCAATTGGCACCCTGTATAGGTGGTAACTTCAATCGAACCCGGTAGGTGGCGCTGCAATCGGTCTCTAGGTTTTTTCGAAGTTTTTCGCGTTTAGACGTGAAATTGCAACCGGCAATAACAGATTTCGTACGTACGAAGTTGCTTGGGTCATGCAGTGCCGCAGTAAAACGGAGCAAAGGCGTTCTGCCGACGTCACTGGCCACCGCCACGGTCCGTAAATCGGAAAAACGCGCGTAGTTGGCGGCGTCAGTCAGCGATGTGCAAGAAGCGGAGGCATTCTGGACCGCGACTGTGAAGTCGTCGAAGCTGGTTCGCGAGCTCGCCGACGATGATACATTTTCCTGCCGATCTGTGTCGCGTTGTGACGGCCGATTTTCGTGCATTTTTTTTTGGATTACGCGCGTTCCTGATGCCACGACCAGGTCTGGACCTAGAGGAGAGTTGATGTGTAATGAGGTTGGTCAGTTCTTGCTCTTCAGTTTATGTGTGTGAAGTTGGCCCAACACTATTGGATTTTCCAAAAAATTTTTGTTGTGCTGCTTTGTGTCGTTGGAAGTTATTCTTAATTCTATGTGTTTATCAAAATATTTGAAAATCCGGAAGATTCGAATAACTGAAAAAATTGTGCTAGGGATATACTGACTTATGCCGTTCGAATATTTCCGAAAGCCTGCCTAGTTTTCCGAAAAATCGAAATTACCGGAAAAACAAAGCCCAGCACTCTCATTTTTCTCCTCACAAAAAAATGGAAAAAGTTGTTCTACATTTTGTGCTGTCTTGTGTCGTGAATATTTTCTCGCAAATGAAAGAATAGTTAGCTCTGCACATTTTTTCCGACTAAACTTGTTTTAATATGATTGTGTCGCAATTGTGCCAGTGATATTTTTAGAAAAAATCAACAGATTATTCCTCATATGGAGGAAATAAGAACAATTAGTAGATTGTGAGAAAATCAGCATACCTGGCAACAGTGTGTTCGAAATTGGTCAAGCACTTTTGAATTTTTGAGGAAATTTTCGTAATGTTGAGTTGTGCGAGGTTTGCGCTGTTAAAATTTTCCTTTCATTCCCTTCGATTCTCAAGATGTTTTATAACGTGTGTTGAACGAACACGTGTTTCGTACAACACATTATGTAAAATATCCTTAGAACCGTATGTAATAAAAGAAAACTTCCAGCGACACGGAGAATTCAGTACAACAAAATTTTCTCGAAAATGCTGGGCCAACTTCACATACACTCTGTTGCAAGGTATACTGATTTTCTTTTAATCTACTGATTTTTCGTATTTTTTCCATATGAGGGAAAATTGTGGATTATTTTGTGAAATTCTTACAGGTGCAAGTTGGCAAAATCAGAAGCAAATTTCGTCGGAAAAAATAGAAAAGTGCTGGGCTACATTCTACAGGGTGTTAGGAAATTTAGAACAAGTGAAACTTTCAGTTCTACCCTATACAGGTGTACCAATTTCGACGGCTTATTAGGCGTTTCTGGAGAACTGGACCTATTTGAAATCTGAAAATTATGTTGATATTGTTCGACATTATCTACCGAGCTAAAATATTCTTGCATTCTAACCACTTTCAGTTATACAGGGAGTGAAAAAAAAATTTTCAAAAATTTCTTTTTCTGTTTTTTTTTGTTTTTGAATTTGATGAAGTATGCAATTCTGAATACAATCGTATTCAAATCGTTGCATTTGTCATAATACTTTCCAAAATATCAAGAAAAAACTGAAGAAAAAAGTAAGATAAGAGTATTCGGTATTATGTTTGTAATTCCTAGGGCGGGTTTCACAAAGCTTTAATTGTACGATTAAAAATTCTTACCTAAATTCGAACCAATCGAATCCCTCGTTCTGAAATTTCGACGAATTGCTGTGGCTCCAATTAATTTGACGTTATAATCAAAGTTTTGTGAAACTGACCCCTTATCTAGATATCTTAAGCACAAACCGTTTTCACATTTTTGAAGTCGAAGACTGTGGAAATATTGTACATTTTTAAAATTTTGGAAAACTCGTCACAGGATGTTCCAAAGTTTGGGTCAAAAATTGGGATCAAGATTGGCTCATAACTTTCGTTTTTCAAATTAAAACCCTATTTTTTCATGATTGCGTTGGATTGTGTGAAGAAAAATAATGATAGTGTTTCAACATGTTAATGCTATTAAAATTAATAATTCTTGAGGTATTCAGGATTTCCTGATTTCATGTCGTACATTGCGTCAAATTCATGGTATATGTTTCATATCAACAATGACCTTCGTCATAGAAGATAAATTATTCGAATAACTCACTAGGGACACACCTCTTTTCTGACTTCATTTATCATTGTTGATATGGAACAGATTCAATGAATTTGACGCTACATACGGCATAAAATCAGAAAATCCTAAATAACTCAAGGATTATTAATTTCAGGAGCATCAACACGTTCGAATATTATCATCATTCTTCGCAGAATCCAACGCAATAATAAAAAAATAGGGTTCTAATTTGAAAAACGAAAGTTATGAGTAAATCTTGATCCCAATTTTTGACCCAACATTTGGAACAACCTGTGACGATTTTTTCAAACTTCTAGAAATGTACTATGTTTCCACAATCTTCGACTTCAAAAATGTAAAAACAGTTTGTGCTTAAGATATTCAGAATAGGAACAACAAACATGATATCGAATACTCTTATTTCCCTTTTTTCTTTAGTTTTTTCTCGATATTTTGGAAAGTATTTTGTCGAATACAACGATTTGAGTACGAATGTAATAAGAATTGCATACTCTATCAAATTCGAAAACAAAACAAAATTTTTTTCTTTCACTCTCTGTATAACTGAAAGTGGTCAGGCTCCACGAATATTTTAGCCCTTTAGATAATGTCAAACAATAACATAGAATAGAATAGAATAGAAAAATATTTATTTCAACAATTATTGATTTTCACAATGAAATAGAATTTCAGATTTCAAATAGGTCCAGTTCTCCAGAAACGCCTAATAGGCCGTCGAACTTGGTACACCCTGTATACTACCAAATTCAATCAAAATTCTTACAGCCTCCAAATTAGCTAATGAAATGCTACAAATAGACAACATAATAGAAGAACACCTCGAAAAGTTATTCAAAAATGAATTTGTTGAACATTTTTTAGTCTAATGAAAATTTCCTATGAAGAAATGTGCTTTCCTTTATGTAGTAAGGAAACATAATAATTCCTTCAAAACTGTCGCATTTGACCTACTCTGTAAATGCAGCGGAAATCGTGGATTCCGAAATCGACTTCGGAAAAACAAATATATCATTTTCTCGTGTGAAATCGTCAAACCGTCGTCCAGCACACCGTTAGAAGAGTTCAGAAACGGCAACAGAACACAGTGAAAGTATACTCGACCTAGGAGCTGATTTCACTCGGTTAAAATAATCCATTAAATAACAATTAATTGAAATTTCTAAACCGGACTGGGTACTACGATATTCTCCACGTTTTCGAATTGGTGTATTCCTCGCTAATAATGAATATTATCGAGACAAGCGATCGTTTGAGATAATGATGATGGATATGCATCTTTCGATGCTGATTTGGATCGATTTCGAGATACAGAGTGGTGACGAAAACTTGAGACCCCGATTTTCCAGAACAACGAACTTGTGCACTCATTCTGTCGAAATGAGGAAAATAAACTGTGTGTAATCTTTCTTTTAATTTTTCCATACAGTGTGAAAGTTTTCCACACAGATAGTTGATGCAACTGAAAAGTATTGAGAATGGGCGAATTAGACTTTGCTTTGAGAAGAATTATATAGTTGTAGGTTCTGAAATTTTCATACCAGACAAACATTTTATAGAAGTTTGGTTCTCGAGAAACTAAGATGCATAAGAAAAATATTTTTAGAAATCGTATAATCAATACAAACGAAGCATTTCTAACATTATCAGTCAATTGAAATCTTCATGAAAAACAATTTCAGGCAATAACCGAAATTAGAAAATATAAATCCAAAGACTCACCCCATCAAATTTTTAGAATCGCAACATAACACATCTCGTCAATTTCACATCGCATTTAGAAAATATTCGAAAACGAACGACGCGCACTCTGTGAGATGTCAATCTAAACTGAGTTTCATTCTGAATAGGTCTGAACAAGTATTACCTAATTTTTTTCGAAATTTTCAGTCGCGTTTGACGATGAATCAGAGATACATGAAACCGGTACCTCAAAGTGATATCTGATGGATACAAATAGTTTTTCATGTGTGATGTCGACTTTCAACATATGGGGAAATTCCAAATTGTATTAATTTATTGAAGTAGCAATATAGCAAAACCCCCAACAGGAATCTACTTTTGCGATAGTGAAAATTAAATATTGGGACTAAGATTGTAACTCTACGGTCGAGTCATACTCCTATTTTGTTCCACAAGGTAAGGCAAAATGAACGGATTTGCCACATAATTAAAGAAAATATTTTCCTTCTTCATCTACACGATACCATCCAATACAATTCTTGATCAAACTAATTAATGAGAATTCGCTTCACCATTGAGATTGAGGTCATGCAGATTATCCTAGGATCGCTTCGACACCCACCGATAGCGATCCTGTAGGATCACCATCAACCATCCATCTCGTCGTACGAACAAATTCAAGAAGTCTCTCTTGCATAAATTCGGTTTTCCGAAGAAATGCAAAAGAGGAGAAATCTAGAACATCACATATTATTATAATGTCGATCTTCCTTATCATGCCTCGCTCGATGTCGAAATTGAGCATTTAAATTGGATGAAAGTCGCAATTTAAACTTTTGCATTTCGATTGTCAAGACACAAGCGATTTTCCAACTCCGTAGTTCTCCAAACTGCGCCAGTTTCAGTACTTGCTTTTACCCACGTTCCGTCGCAATAATTTGCAATGCGAATACTAAAAATTGTACAGGATATTCCCTTAAATGGAAGAAAACTAAAACAGACACATATTTTGAAATATTTCATCCCTTTATGACAGATGAGTGTCGATAACTATTGTTAACTATTGATAAGACAAATTTGCAATTCCTAAAATTATGAATATAATTTCATCATAAGAAAACGTAGTGTTTAAAATATTTCCAAGACTGTAACGTATATAACATTACTAGCAAGGTAAGAGGGTTTTTACTGGCGAATGGAGGATATAACTGACTCGCCTGCGGCTCGTCAGTTACCACTTTGAGCCAGTAAAACCCGTTACCTTGCCTGTATTGTTTTATATTTTATTTGTTTCTCATTTGTAAAAAGGTTAGATAAATTCCAAAAAAATCTCAATGATTTGTCGCAAATGTCTTAAGCTATGGAAGCCTTGCCATGAACATGTCTGTTTATTTTTCTTTACATTCGTTTTGGCGGAAGCGATAATAAATGTACCAAAAGAAATTATTGAGGTAGCCAGCAGTGTAGCATCAAGTTTATTAGCTGCAAAATCAGCTTCAAGGTACGAGCGAGAATACGACGACTTCAAAAAGTGGCAAAACAAAAATAGTGTGATTGGGATAACTGAAGATGTTTTGTTGGTCTACTTGAATCAACTATCAGCTAGATTCAGCCCTTATACTTTATGGGCAAAATGGTCTATGCTGAAAAGCTGTTTGGAAATGAAAGAAAATGCCGCCGTTCGCAGGTTTGTTTTAATTTCTTGAAAAATATGACGTTTAGTTGTCATTTGCAGATTTTAAAAGGTAATAGCGTTTCTGAAACGAAAAAATGAGCGTTATACGCCAAAAAAGGCCAAGGTATTAAGTAAAGAAGAGACTGAAAAATTTCTTTTACGTGCTCCTGATGACCAGTGGTTGCTGGCGAAAATTGTAACAATATTTGGGATTTTTGAATGTTGTCGATGTGACGAAATTCTCTCCATAAACATGAATGATGTAGAAGATATGGAAAAATACGTTATTGTGACATTGCGACAAACAAAAAATTTAACAACAAGAAGATTCCCCATAACCGATGATGGCTGCAGCTTCAAGCCCTGCATGTTATACAGAAAATATGTAAATCTTCAGCCTCCTGGAACAGAAAGCCTAAGATTTTTTTTGACATACCGACATGGAAAGTGCATTTCCCTTAATGCTGGCCAGCACACTATTGGTGGTGTCCCAAAGCAAATAGCGAAATATTTAGGTTTAAAAGACCCAGGCCACTCTTTTTCCAGAACTGGGGCCACTATGGTTGCGGATTCGGGTGGATATATTTTAGCACTAAAGCGTGCAGGAGGGTGGAAGAGCACCGAAATTGCGATGAGTTATGTCGATGATTCGGTCAACAAAAAAGTCGAAATGTCTAGCAAATTATTTGGTAGTAAGGAGAGTACAAATGTTCTGCAGTCCTCGAGTTCAGCAGTTTCTGAGTCAACAGATGGTTCATCATCATCAGTATCAACTCTTTCATCATAAAAAATCTGTGTTACTGGAAATAACCATTGTACCATGATTTCCAACATACCTATATGACGATAAAACAAAATTTTCTAATGTAAATAATACTACTGCAAGTTAACTGTCAGTTTTACAAGTTAGTGACTTGATAAAATAAACTTTCCTGATTAGTATTGTGTTTTGGAAACTGACGTTTACAAATGAGAAACAAATAAAATGTTTTTCTGTATTGCAGTAACGTAATGAGTTCATTACAGTACTAAAAGTAGTGTTGTAGAGAACTCATTAAAGCATTGTTTTCAGTGCTGTGAAAAATTATAGAATCATAGAAATAGTTTGGATCTCAATCTGAAGTAGGTACTACAATAGAGTTTTATCATCATGAGATAAGACAGATAAGATCGTCGAACATGAATCATGCAAAAACATTAGTAAACGTTTATATTGTTTATTTGAACTTAGGCTCTGGAAACTTAAATGAATAATATAGATTCATTGCGGTGAAGTTGAATGGGGAAATTAAAAATTATCAGTCAGTATGTTTATATATCATTTGATTCGCATTTGAATCTTATCAGTGAAGTCGCTTACTCGGAATTAATTTTATAGAGGGAAAGGTATGTAGGTAACGTTCCCTACTCAAAATTTCTTTTAAAGAGGCAAATTTCGAAATTCCATTTGAGCCTTGTAATTTCATAGAAAAATACTTAATTCTTTAAAGTTAGGGACGTTCTGAAGTTACCATACGATGGCTGAGTATCATCCTGAAATATCTCTGCAGTTCCAGGTATTCTGAATTCTTTTCCTTTAATTTTGCATATCCTGTATAAAATCTAATCGGAAATGAGATAATTCTCATTTATCAGATCCAACAAAAATATTTGTGAAACGATTCGATTGTATCAGAGGCCTTGAAAAAAACGTACGTACGTGAGGAACCCTGGTTATGGTCGGGTGTTGGAACAAAAAACTTTAATATCATGTGTCCTCGATTTAGACCGACGGTGGAATAATTTCTAGCGATTGATTTTAGACCGTG
This sequence comes from Hippodamia convergens, assembly GCA_038502775.1. Classification (NCBI taxonomy): domain Eukaryota; kingdom Metazoa; phylum Arthropoda; class Insecta; order Coleoptera; family Coccinellidae; genus Hippodamia; species Hippodamia convergens. Next base: position 48,759 of record CM076609.1, read on the forward strand.
TTAATTAGTTCCACCATAACAACCATAAAATCTGAATGATATTTCTTCAATCTTACGAAATCCCTTAGAAATTGACTAATTATTACTTGGTCTATTCTCGCAAGCCGTGACTCATACAACAATTTTTCTCTCTAAATACGATCGTAAAAGCTGTGTCGTTGCCGCATGGATGCCTCGGGCCGCGTCTTTTTTATTTGTTTCTGTTCGGCCGAATTACGTTGGTGTTAAGCCGAGGCTTCCTTGAATTGCTTTTGTTTTTACCTTCACCGTAAACTATCGTGCTTTATTAACTGTTACCGTTAATATGTATTTCGTTTCCTGTTGCTTCTTCTCCAAAAAGAACAGATAATTATTATAAATGATGAATAATTTTTTTTCTTCTATAAACGTCTTTCTTTAAATCTTTTCGCACACGCATTTCAAGTCCCACAAGGAACGGTGAATGTATACAGGGCGCTCTAACAAAAACTTCGAAGCAACTCCATTTTCCGACTTTAAACTGAGTGTTAACACTGTATGTTGATACTCGAAACTCACTTGGCACCAACATTTTCCAATGCCAAAATTACTAAACGATATTTATTTCATTAATTTCGATGAAAATTCAGTGAAGATATTGTATAATTCTGCTACAGAAGGTTCATTCTGACACTCGTTTATTCAAAAATTATAATCGGTGTAAATATAATCATAATATTCTCGAACGAAAATGGTTATCAATTTTTTATGGTTAAATAATGAGATGAGATCACATATACCCACAAAATTGTTCACTTTGGAGGACAAGTGAACGATTACAGCGTGGGATCCATTGTATTCCCAGTCGAGGTGTACACTTCTCAATCTACCGAATGAATTTGAAAATTCCAGTCAATTTCAAAATACGTCGATTCGAAATTGTGCACACAGGAAGAATGCGTTGTAATAAAGTTATTAGCGGAAGTGTAACAAAATAAATTCACGGTGTATGAACTCACGTACGAACATACCGATTGTGCATCGTTCTGAATTTCACCGATATAACATTCTGCAAGAACGGTTACATTTTTTTTTAGCTCGCCATTACTTGAACTCCAGGTGTTCGGCGATAAATCACGTCTCAATTTTCTATGTTTTGCTATGTCTGTTTTCGCAGGAGGTTCGTTTTGCAGAGGCTGATCAAACACGAAATAATTATTTACGTGACAATCAATAGGTTTGAATTATTGTCATCTCAGCAAACCTTGAAGTTCAGACGCGGCTTAATTTCAAGTTACCAACAAATTTAAAAAAAAAATCAAAAACGATTATTGCGTTGCACCACACGAAAAGCAAGGTAGGTTGCTACCAACTTCAAATCTGAATCAACACATATCTATGAATAACAAACAATGAGCCAAATATTTTTTAGAGTAACATGGAATGAAAAATATTGAACTATACGAGGTTATTCACGAATATCGCTCTATAGAATATTTTTAGGAAAGACACAAGATTCAAGATTTAAATTCTGAAGGTGAGCTTCAAGTAAGAAGACGACTTCTTGTGTAGGTTCTAGGACTTCCGGTTTTTCCGGAAGTGACATCAACCTTTGTTTTTCAAATGGAAAGACCCATTTTTTTATTGCATAAATAGATTCTCCATTGAATTCTGAGCCCTTTTGATTCCAGAAGTTTGAATTTTCCCGAGAAAATTCTCTTAAAATGCATTTAAAGAGAATTTTCTTCATGAGGAAATATACGAAAAAAAAAACAAAATTGAACTCTGTTAAAATACAGACAACTTCGAGGTTTTTTCATTGAAAATTCTCATTTTTGAGAATCTCCGAGAAGAAAGGATATGCCGAGGAATTTTCAGAATATGATACAAGAGGTCACAAATTCTTTGTCAAAGTTAGAAGTGACGAAACATCAAAAAATGTTTTTTTTCAAATTGCAACTTCTTTTTTTTTCGACACATTTTCGAAATATTCGTCAAAAAATAATAGGAGCACACGTCGAAGGTTTTTATCCCAAAATGAATATTTTTCGAGATATTCAGGAAAAACGATTTTGTCTTCGATTTTCAATCTCCTTCCGAATGTGTTCTTTTACTGGAAAATAATTAGCGGTGAAGTGAAATTTTTAAAAATCTCTGTTATCGAGAAAATATTTCTTATAGTTCAGACGATTTCAGTTTTTCTTTATTTTTTTAAGCTCAGGTTAATTTCCGCAAATTCTTAATTCTGGAGAATTTCTTTTTCGTCAGGTAGGGAAATTTGAATTTTTCAATAATGAAATTGTTACATGTCTGTTAATTATTCTTTCAAAAGCATTAACAATTATTACAAATAATTTTTTTCTGCATTCAGGAGAATTTTTTTACGTTGATTTCACTAATACTCACATTGAGAACTTCAAACTAATTGTTGCTCTCGCATTACAGATGATAATTCAAGAATTTAACTCGTCTGAATAGAGATTTCCAAAAATTTCACTCGACCGCTAATTATTTTCAGGTAAAAAACACATTCGGAAAGAGATTGAAAATGGAAGACAATATTGTTTTTCCTGGATATCTCGAAAAATATTCCTTTTGGGATTAAAGTCTCAGACGCATGCTCCTACTATTTTTTGATGAAGATTTCGAAAATGCTTCGAAAAAAGTGAGCTCCAATTTGAAGAAAACGATTTTTTGATGTTTCGTTACTTCTAATTTTGACAACGAATTTGTGACCTCCTGTATCATATTCTGAAAGTCACGCTATCGGTAAAGAAGCATCAGCCTTTCTTCTGGGAGATTCTCAAAAATGAGAATTTTTAATGTAAAAATTTGTCTGTATTTAAACAACGTTAAATTTTGAGATTTTTTTTTCGTATTTCTCCATTTAAAGAGAATTTTCTTGGGAAAATTCGAACTTTCGGAATCCCATTAGTAGAATTCAATGGAGAATCTATTTATGCAATAAAAAATGGGTCTTTCCATTTGAAAAACGAAAGTTGATGTCATTTCCGGAAAAACCTTCAAAAATATACGAGAAGTCGTCTTCTGACTTGAAGCCCACCTATAGAATTTCAATCCTGAATCTTGTGTCATTCCAAAAAATATTTTATAGAGCGATATTCGTGAATAAACCTGTATACTGAGAAATCAATTGAATTATTACGAAAATATCATGTACTCACAAGTATTGTTATTTTTGGTATCGGTGTCAATGGCCAAGCACTTTTGGATTTTCGGGAAAATTTGTGTTGTGCTAGGTTTTCGCTGGTTTATGCTGTTTTATTTCATTACATTCATGTTTGTTGTTTTAGATTCAAAGTTGGTAGGTACTTACCTTTCTTTTTGTGTGGTAAAAAACGCAATTTTGTTTCATTAGGAATTTCGTTTTTTGAAGTTTTTTTTTTAATCGCACAAGAGTGAAGATTACGTTGTCAGTTAATTCAAGAACATTTACAAGTAGAATTAATTTCAAATAGGTTTCGTTTCTTCAACTCAACCAAACATGTAATTGGTTTTCTCTATTTCTGTATCGTAATGAGTTCATGACAGTACTAAAAGTAGTGCTGTAATGAAACTCATTACAGCATTGTTATCAGTTATATTTTTCGTTTTGTGGTTGTCAGTATTGACCTCAGATCTTCTCAAATTTCAAATCCAATCAATTCAAATTCCGTAAACTGTCAAATTTCGTAAGTCATACCAACTGCCAAGATACAATACACAAGTCACTAATCTGAAAATTTATTTGAATTTTGAGAGTATTTCACAAAACTTGACTGAAATAGAGAAAATATCGTCTAATACTCGTGCAGAAGGCAATTCCAACACTCATGCTTTCTCATTCGTGTTGGAATAGGAGCTCATTCTGCAACTTGTTTTAGAAAATACTATTTCTGAACACCAACCTAAACGTTGCAACTCAAATGTTACTAACGGGATATTCCCAACACGAAAAAAATCGAAATTTCGATATCACTCGCCCATACCTAAGTCGAAATAAGAAAGAGCGTTCGATGAATCGACCATACTAAAAGACGGCACTGTTTCAGGAGTCGGAGCCCGTGGGACGGGCCTTGGACTTGGGCCCACGACAAGCGGCCGGCCCATTCCACTACCTCATAAATGAGCAGGCCAAGTCGCTGCTGGCGCTGCAGGAGTTGCAGCATGAGGTCGGGGCGCTGCTCGAGTTCCGCGACCTCGTCATCGAGACCTTCCCCAGCCTGCGGACGAAGCTGGCGACGCCGCCGTCGGTCGCCCACGCCGGAGGGCCCCACTGGGCGCCCGGCGTGCGGGTGCGTCGCAAGCTGGGCCCCAAGAAGAACGACGCCGTGCCCGATTCCGGCTTCAGCACCGAGACCTCGAGCAAGGACACGCACAGCGCCGCCTCCTCCACGGCGATGGCGGCCACGTCGGCGGGCGCCGAGACGGAGGACGAGCTGTGGAGCCTGCTAGATTTGATCCACCGCAAGGGCACGAGGCTTAAAGATGAGGTGGAGGCGTTGCAGGACCAGCTGCAGCATCGAGAGGCTCCAGCGGAGGACGTCCACGATGCCGTCTTCAGATCTCGAGAGGACGCCGAGCAAGTGAGGAGGGAGAGAGATGAACTGGCGAGCCGGTTGGCCGATATGGAGGCTGAGGTAAGTACCGCTTCAAAGTTACATTCGAACTAATCAACCATTGAATCGAAAAAAAAATGAATCATTCTATATTTACAACCAAGGTGAAGATTGACGGTCCCCCTGGGTAGTGTTGGGTAGTACACGTTTTAAAATTGAGTTTGTAAGAGGAGCCTCACTTTTGTACTTGAGCGGTACAGTGTACCACTTCCAATGAGGCGAGGCATTCCGGGCGTTCATGACGCGATAGACAGTCTAGACAAAATTTGTTTCACTACATACTGTGTCGCTCGCAACTGGACCGATGCAAAATGTGGTTGCAGTCTAACCGAACACCAACGACCTCAATTCAAGTAAACTGCTCCGCTCATTCGTGACCGAAACAGTGACACACTATGTAATAGAACAAATTCTGACCCGACCCCCTCTCACGTCATGAACGCTCGGAACGCCTCGCCTCATTTGAAGTGATACACTGTACCGCTTGATTACAAAAATGAGGCACCTCGTACAAATTCAATTTTAAAACGTATACTACTACCTAACACTAAACTATAGTTCACCGATTAATTAAACTGTTCCACTAGAGTTAGGGATATCGTATTCAATCGTTTTAAAAAGTAAGTAATCTTCGAGAAAATCGCCGTAAAATCATTTAAAACTCAATAACAACTTGAATCAATCCAACAAAAATCAGTATGAGACATTTAGTAAATCTGGTCGCCTTTTTCTGAAGTTTGCTTCTTTGCATATGCTTCATGAATGTTCTTATTTTGAAGAGGAGTCAGTTCATTAACGGCTTCGATTTGAAACGAGTTTTCTGAAAATGCCAAGACGTAAATTAAATGATGCTGAGGCTAATTAATAGGGCTATCGGAATGCTACTCAGGTTGTTGTAGCGGAAAGGCTCCAAGTCAGCCAAAGTGTGATATCTCGACTTTGGAATAGGTTCAGGGAGACAGGTTCCGTGTTGGAAAGACCAAGGCTTGGTGGGCGACGAAAAACAACACCTGCTCAGGATCGTTTCATCACCGTTTCGGCGAGAAGAAAGCCTACATTTACGTGTAGATTACTACAGAATTCTCTTCAAAATACAGAAGGGGTCCAAGTTTCAATCGAAACCATCAGACGACGATTGAGAAAGGTGAATCTAAGCTCTAGACGTCCATTAAGAGGAGGTCCATTAACACGTGACCATAAGCGTCAAAGACTGGAATGGGCAAGCCAACATATCAATTGGAACGATCAATGGCGTAGTGTCCTTTTCACTGATGAATCCAGATATGGACGATTTTCAGATTCTTGAAAAAAAAAAGGTATGGACAATCCCACACATACCCCGTTATCGTCGCTATGTCCAAGAAGTCCATTCATTCCGAAGGGTAGTGTTATGGCATGGGCTGAGATATGTTTCAACGGACGCAAAGATCTACACATCAGTCCTGGGAATATGACCGCCCTACACTATATGAAGCATGTCATTGACAATGTTTTGCCGAATTTTCACGCTGCTATTGGTGAAACTTCCCAATTTCTAGACGATAACACTAGACCGCACCGTGCAGCCATAGTTGAGAATGAGCGCGAGGAGCTTGATATTCCACATTTACCAATACCTCCGCACTCACCAGATTTGAATTGCATAGAACATGCATGGGATATGCTCCAAAAAAGATTAGATAATCATCAACCTACCCCAGAATCCTTAAATGATCTGAGGGAGCTTCTGCCCCGTTTATGGAACCAAATTCCTCAAGAAATGATCAACAACCTCTTGTGTAGTATGCAAAAAAGATGTCAAGCTGTTATTGATACCCGTGGAGACCATACATTGTATTGATAGTCAAAATGCTTGAATTCTCTGGAATAAAATTTCGTTATTCCCTGCAACTTGAAATCATTTTAATATGAATTTTCATCACAAAATCTCATTCAAGCTATATTTTTTGCAATTTAAGTCAATATCCCTAACTTATGTGGAGCAGTTTAATTATAATAATAATCTCATTGCCGTTGAGTCGAGTGGAAAAGTCGAGCTTTTTCTGGGCGACGTCTATTTAACTTTTACCCGTTTCAGGTCGTCGCGAGCAGAATCCACACTTCCAGACTGCAGGAAGACATGGAAGAACTGCTGGCGACCAAGCTGGACCTGGAGGAGCAGCTGCGGCGAGCCCTCGACGAGAGGGGCGAAGTGAACTCGCGCATCCGCGACCTGCACGCTCAGTTCGTGACCAAGAGCGACTCCCATCGAACGTCGAGTGCGCGAGCAAGGACGAGCGTCGCGAGTGGCGTCGACGGCGACGGCGACGATCTCGACCGCGTGTTGTGCACGGGCGAGCTGCCCAAGGTCAGACTCACCGACAGCCGCAAGTTCTCCGCCATATTGGCCGAGACGAACCCGGTCGTCTTGCAGAAGCACCTTCTGACCTCGACTGTACAGAATGAGGTGAGTCTACTTCGATGTTTGACGTTTGAGGTTATTTTGACATTGACAGAATCTTAATTGAGATAGACTTCCGGGCAAGCTTTGATAACTTGATCAAAAATGAAAATTGGAAGGTTGATACCAATTCTCACATAATTCACCTGATCTAGTAATTTATTACAGTACAAATAGAAATGAATCAATCTGTTATACAATGTTATTTACGCACATTATGGAAATCTCAAAGTTATTCTTCAAATGATAATTATTTTTATCAGGATAATGCATGCATATGTTATACACTTTCAACGTTTTTCTTCAATACAGCTGTTTTTTCCCAGCAGGAATAAAAAAAGATAATATTATCAGATTTTGAATGTATTGGCTCCTTTCTAAAATCAGTTGTTCTCGATCAATTCTAGTGATCAATAGTTTTTCTTTCGTTTGATGGTGGACATACACAAGAATTGCAGAAAGGTTTGGAGTGTCCCATACAAGTGTGTCCAGAATGTTACAGCGATGCAGAGAGAAAGGTATGAATGTCCAAAGACCAGGACAGGGTAGACCACGGGTAACAACTGCCATTCAAGAACGTTACTTGAGAGTTTCTTTGTTGAGACAACGGTTTGCAACCGCTCGCCTCCTTCAAAATTAGCTTGAGCAAACTCATGGGGTGCAAATTAGCACTCAGACAATAAGAATTCGCCTCAGAGAATATGATTTAAGGACTCGTGTCGCGGCAAGAGGCCCAGCTCTTACCCCAGCCCATCGAAGGGCGCGTTTCGATTTTGCGAGAGAGCATATCCATTGGGAAGAGGCCGATTAGGAAAGAGTTCTCTTCACAGATGATTCTAGATTGCCTCTACCATTGTGATCGACGTTCCCTTGTATACAGACTTTCACATGAAAGATATGCTCATTGAAATTTCTACTACTGGTTTCGGGGGAGGATCGGTTATGGTATGGGGTGAAAGATCTTTGACTGCTCGCACAGACCTAGTGGTCGTTGATAATGGAGCTATGAATGCTGATAAGTATATAAGGAACATTCTTGAAGAGCATGTAGTGCCATTTGCGCCATACATTGGTGAAAATTTCATTTTTATGGACGATAATGCCAGGCCCCTTTGTGCGCGCATCGTTCAGGAGTACCTTGAAGAGGTTGAAGTCTCTCGAATGGAATGGCCAGTAAGAAGTCCAGATCTCAATCCGATTGAGCAGGTTTGGGACAACCTCAATAGAAGGCTGAGAAGTTCAGAAAATCATTCAGCTACTCTTAATGACTTAGGAATCCAACTCGGAAAAATCTGGGAAGGATTAGATCAGAACATTTTAAGATCACTCATTTTGAGTATGAACCGTCGTTGCCGAGCTGTAATTAACGCAAGGGGTGGAAATACCAAGTATTAAATCACTTATAAGCATTTCAGTATTTTGAAAATTGTTCATTTCTCTTCTTTCACATAAGATTTGGTGAAATTCTGAATTTTTCTTCCATTTAATGTGTCTTGTTTCGTTCAAAACCTTCAATATAGATTGGTGATGAAGAAAATTTATCCATTGCAACAGCAAAATTTTGAGATTTTTTTTTATTCAGATTTTGCTGAAGCAGCTAGAGAATGCAACAAGATTGGAAGTAGATCTGGTAGATAAATTAGGTAAAGTGAGAGAAGAGAACGAGGAACTGAAGTTTCAGGTAAGTAGAATAGTTTAATCGACAAGAAACGTGCTTAACTTAACACGTATCTCTTTCTAGTTGGAAGATAAGAGCATTGAGTTGGAGGGTACCAGGGCGCAAGTTCGAGTCTTGGAGCAGTTGCAGAAAGGGTCTCCGCACGACGGGCCCGACGTCATCCCTTCGTCCACCTTGAGCTGTTCCACCCCGACACGAGGAGAAATACTGTCAGCCAGCATGAAGAACATGAGCCCCATCCCTATGACTTTGCAGATTGACCACAGTAGCAGCACGGAGTCTGCACATGATCAGACCGATATCAGCAGGTAAGAAGGGTATTTGTGAAGAGGCAATTAATTGTGTTGTACCTAATAAAGAATCCTTTCTATACCCTACAAGAATATTTGGAGTTTTCTCAGAATTTCAGTGTTTGTGTGAGTTTTCGTGAGATGTCTTGATGTGCACTGTTATAATTTCTTTGTCTATTCATTTATTTATGTGTTTATGAGATGTCAACTTATTTATTGTATTGACCATATTCATCAGCTATCAGTTGCAGCTTTTCCAGTGTTTTTGTGTTGGCGACAATGATATTCATTGTGGTTGTCAATTGTCATTATTTATTTACTTTTTTCAAACTTTGAATTTTGAAATTTTTCCCATCATGTAGAGTAAGCGGACATTTTCCACAATATTTCATCAATCTAGTTAGGTTTCTCCCTAAATTTACTGCAATTATTCAAAACAGAAATCAATAATTTTTATTGATGAAACAAATACATACAATTTTTGATAAAATGGATGCTAGAAGGGTGTAAGTATATTTTGTGTATATTCAACATGTCCAAGAGTCCAATATTAGGTTCATGAATTTTCTATTTTAGCAACCTCAATGTTGGAGGTGGCTGGACATGTGTGGAGCACTGTCAAAGTCGTAGCTCTGCCGAAGAATCCGAATTAAAATTTCATAGGTTTGTTTGAGTTTCATATTTTCCCTAAGAATAAAATACTTGCTAAGAAATGGTTGCATTCTCTAGGAATAAAGCAAGATGCTCATTCCAAAAAGAAATGAAGAGAACTAAAGTTTCTACATTATTCCTGAGGAAAACTATGATTTCAGGTAAGCCTAAATTTTTATTTACATCTGTCCACTCATTAACATTATGTTTATTAGCAGGTGAAACAGAAAGACATTTTGAAGATGATAATATAAACGTGTTTGCAACGGAATATGAAACACAGGATGAGGTCGATATGGATCTTTAAAAAAAAAATTATAGGCAGAATTATTTCTGTTTTTTCGCAGAATTTGATAAATTCTGTTGTATATTTTCTTATTTATAATAGTTCAATTGTATTGTTTTTCATCTTCATTATAAAAATTCCTTGGATTTCCAAAAAATTAAATAGTGTTGTGAACAAATTAGGTTATGTTACTACTACAAATATCTCTGAAATTATTTCTAAATAACCCAACTTGAATTCATAAAATTATCTATACATTCGTAGGGGACAATTTGAATTTGGAAATATTGAAAATTTTCACTTTTCTAATCTTCCTCTCAACATGAATTCTCAGACCCACAAAAATAAAAATTGTTCCTAGTCTCCATAAGAAATAATTGTTTGCTCCAAGGATTTGTATAAATATAATAAAAGTTGAATTCCAGGAGAAAAAATTAAATTGTAAATACTGTTTTTCAAATTGGGCATATACTCACTAGCAATCTCTTTGGTGACTTGTTCCTCCAACTCATCTAGTTGATTATTTTTAATAACAAATGATCAATGGATCCTGTGAAACGAAAATTATGATATTCATGGGTATATTGGCGTTCAGATGAAATAATTCTGCTTGAGATGTTTTTTTTTTAAGATTCACATCGGGCTTATCCTGTGTTTCAAATTCCATTGCAAACACATCTATATTATCATCTTCAAAATGTCTTTCTGTTTGACCTGTTAATAAACATAATGTTAATGAGTAGACAGATGTAAATAAAAATTTAGAGCTCACCTGAAATCATAGGTTTCCTCAGGAATAATGTAGGAACTTTGGTTCTCTTCATTTCGTTTTGGAATGTAAAATGTAAACCGCATATTCTCTTCCTCTGGGATTAATAAAGTGAATGAGCATCTTGCTTTATTCCTAGAGGGTGTAACCATTTCTTAGCAAGTATTTTATTCTTAGGGGACCTATGAAACTCAAACAAACCTGTGGAATTTTAATATGGAATCTTCGGCAGAGCTACTAACTACTTTGACAGTGCTCCACACATGTCCAGGAATCTTCGGTAAAGCTACAACTTTGACAGTGCTCCAGCCACCTCCACCATTGTGGTTGCTAAAATAGAAAAATCATTTACCTAATATTATACTCTTGGACATACATACTCTTGAATATACACAAGTTATACTTACACCCTTCTAACATCCATTTTATCAAAAATTGTATATATTTGTTTCATTATTGATATCTGTTTCGAATTGTAGTAAATTTAGGGAGAAACCTAACTAGATTGATGAAATATTGTGGAAAATGTCCGCTTACTATAATAGATGATTGGAAAAATTTTAAAATTCAAAATATGAAAAAAGTAAATGAATAATGATAAATGACAACTACGATGAATGTTATTATGATTAATCACACATTGTCGCCAACCCAAAAACACTAAAAAAAGCTGCAACCGATAGCTGATGAATATATGGTGAATTAGCAAGTTCGTCAGCACAGAATGTTTCATGAAACAAATGAGAAATCTAGTTATTTAACTGCAGTAATTGAACCGTTTACTATTGGAGGAACTTAAGAAACCAACCATGAGGCTTTTTGATAGATTGATAGCTACATTTGATTGAAGTGTTATATGCAGGACATGCCTGCCTATCATTTAACTATAAAGAAGTATTGTTGGAAAAATGAATTTAATGCCGGATGTCATTCGCAGGAAAACCACTGACAGCAGCGGGCGGCGGAAGCCCAGCAAGATACCCCTGAAGAGCTACACGGCGCCGAAGCCCCCGGGCAGAGGTAAATCGCACTCGTCGGCACGTAGTCGTAGCGGCGACTCGCCCGGTAGACCGCACAGCGCACAGTCGACCAGAGGCGGAGCCAAGAGCGAGGCTAACAGCCTGCAAGGCCCCGCCCCCAAGGGCGGGTCGCTGCCCAAGTCACGCAACGGCTCGCTCGTCACCTCGAAAGACTCGCTGTCGAGCAAGCTGCGCAGCAGCGACTCGTTGTCGAAGCTGTCGAGCGGCAGCAGCTTTGGCAACGTGGCCAGGAGCACCTTGAGGAAAAGTAGCGCGCCGAACGCCAAGTGGGCCGGTCCTGGAAAGGACCAATCTGCCTCCGCAGCCGCCGACAAGGTACGGGCTAAATCAACTTCATTTTGGAACTTCTTCAAACTCCGTGACAGCAGTCAGTCTTAGAGAAGTGTTGCCTGAGTATTTTTAATGTTGCCATCCGTTTTTGGCAGTGCAGTAAGTGGCGCTTGTTTTTATCATTTTCTTTGCTTCTTCCTTTCCACCTCTTTCTTACGTTTTGTTTGTCAGACAGGTGAGGAAAGTCGAAATTATTTTTATTTGTCAAACTCGCTTCTTTGCAATATACTTTTTCTTTGAACGTTTGAAATGCATTTTGAAGATCGTAGAGTTCAGCTAGAACCAAGAAAGTGTAATTTTGAATTTTATTTCAAAAGAAGATTTAAAATTTTTCTTTTCAATATTCTACTTACCAATATACAATCGCAAGATGATCAAAGACAGCTGCATACCAATTGAAGGTGAGCAAGCATGTTTTAAGAAATTCAATGTTTAGTGTTGTAACTCGACATCATCACGCACCTTCATCAAACACATTCATCTGTCTGGAATTGTCACTAACTGTTTTATCGTGACTCATGTAGCATTACTTTTTCTCTTTAACGTTGTGTTCTAAAAATGTTTTGTTTGTTCAATGTAAATTTAAAGATCGGAACCGTTGCGACAAGAATAATAGTAAGGTAAAATAAAATTATAGGGAAATGTAAAGAATTCCTTCTATTTTCATCAATTTATGTATCAAGCTCTCCACAAAAACAAGGTCAAGTAGGCTATGTCCTTTAGAAAATTTGGCTCAGTTTTCCGTTTTCGATATCTGCCAACAATGTTAGCCACTCAGATACAGTGTGATATAACTAAAATTTGAAACCTCCATTTTCCGGCTTTAAAATGAAAATGTGGAAATCGCTTGGACTCATTGATTTCTGATTCGAGGGGTAACAACTTTTCCGCTTTTTTCATTACCTTGATTTTTAATAGGGATAAAAAGAGACAAAGTTATAAATAATAATAATAAACCAAACATTTTTCGAAACTGTCTCGACCCGTTTACAGGGTGTGTCCCAAATTGGGTGAGACTGCACAATATCTCAGCTATTATTGGAGATAGAGACATGCGGTTTTCGCGACCCTGTGTCATTTTTTTTTTTGTAAAACTTTTGAATCCACAAACAGAAATATCCAACTACTTTTGTTTCTGAAATACAGGGCGAAAACGAAAATGTGCACTTTTTGGAGATGTTATTATTTCTTGGGCCCTGTATGAGATAGAGAAAAAAAGAAACTGCTTTTAATAGATTATTTCACATAGAAGTAAGTCAGTGGTGTAGTTAACAAAAAATTCAGAGCATTGTTCCAGAAAACTTGGAATTATTCAGATAGAACACCCTGTATATTTTAACTTCAAATTTCTGCAAATATTTTTCTGAATACATCACAACCTAACCTCTGATGAATTTCAGCGTCAAAAATCAGTAGAATCCATATTATGTTTGTTTTTCATATGCGAATTCTTTCACATAAGAATTTAATTATTACTTTTTCAAAACGCCATTAAACCTATTCATTTTATTAAATTCAATCATGAACTCAAAATATCACTCTTCAATATAAACTTGAAATTGTTGAGAATGGAACAAACTTTAAAAATTATTTTTAAAATTTTTATGCATCTGCAACTTTTATGCATTTGTGGAAGAATTCATGTCTTGCTTTTGAAAAAAAAAAAAAACATAAATATGGATTATTCTGATTTTTGAAATTCATTAAAAGTGAGGTTGTGATACATCAATGTATTCAGAAAAATAATTGCAGAAATTTGACGTTGAAATATACAGAGGATTCTATTCGAAAAATTCCAAGTTTGTGCTCAATCTCTGAATCAATGCTCTGAAAAAAATTTTAACTACGCCACTGACTTCTACGTGAAATAATCTATTAAAAGCAGTTTTCTTTTTTTCTCTATTTCATACAGGGCTCGAGAAATAATAACATCTCACCCTGTATTTCAGAAACAAAAGTAGATCGAATATTTCAGTTTGTGGATATGAAAGTTTCACAAAAATCGACACAGTGCAGTCTCACCCAATTTTGCCCACCCTGTACACTTCACCTAGTCCTTGGAAAGCAGCCCTTTAAGTTTATGAAAACTGTTGGCTGTGATCACACGAATTTATTGAGTCCTCCAGATTAGTCTCAATTTCTTCATAATAAGCTGGACCCTGCCGAAGAGCCTTTAGCCTACTTGTCCTCATTTCCCCTCCTGCAGGTTTAAAAACCGCTACTTTAAAATCCGTTTTAGGTCGATTCAAGTCGAGGAAAATATCCATCTCAATGGAGTCGCTCTTTATTTGAGGACGGGAAAGCGGCGGACTATCTGGATTCCCTAGATCCCAATTCGTCCTCGCAACGGTCAACGACAGACAGCTCTAGTCATAAATTCCAAACCGCAAACACTTTCACCTGGAACAGGACGAGGGAGTACTATGACAGCATAGATTCCAACCTTTCGTCCAGTCTGTATCAACAGAACGGGGAGGAACTTGCCGAGTGCGACTCCCTGGAGAAGCTCATGTCCGGACAGACGGATTGAAGGAATTGGACTCTACATAGTTCTGCGCCGATTAATGTAGAGGTAGATAGATTTTAGGAGACTCGAGTTATGCTAAATGATTAAATTTGTATAAGCCTGTGATAAAATTGAAAGCTATTTGGAATTCCCAAGCAACTATAGACCCTTCAGAAGCATAAACGGTTCAGTATTTTTATTGCTTTTATTGCAAAGTTTCTATTGTATGGCTACTCTCTTCGTTTATTTTTTTCAGAGTTCACATAACTGATCCTAGTGTATATTTTTTAAGAAATTTGCTAATATGCTATTAATTATAAGTTTTTTATTCATTAGTTAGCAAATATTATATTGGCAAATTTCTTGTGATAGGTCCAATTGTGATAATTAAGAATGCTCATCACATCGTGTATTATTTTCATATGTTGAAAGTGAGATCATCATAAGATATCCTGAAAACTCTTCAGTTCAAATTGTTTATTCTACAACTTCCTATAGATCTGTTAATTCATTTTAAGTAAATTAAAAACTGTGTTGAAAACCTGAAGAAGCTCGAGGGGAATTTTTGAGAAGAGATGAAGTGATGCTTTTTCTTTCCAACACAAACTCATCAATCTTGTATCTGTAAATGTGTAATGAAGTTGCTAAGAATAGTTTCATAATATTGTAATTGGTAAACTGGTCTCTTGAAAAATAACAAACTATATGATATATGCATATGTATAGTTTGGTTTATTGTTATGTAGGTATTTTTTATTGAATTTTATTTATTTGACTGATTCATCTTTTTATTATTGTATTAAAATGTAAATATTTTATATAATGTAAAAATGTTTATATAATAAAATATGAAGGAAAGATTTCGAAGTGTTGTTTCTTTTTCAGTGTTAGGCAACAATTTTTGCAAAGGACTTGGTCCCTGACAGAGTAGTGAATAAGTTTTACGATTTTTGTTCTGAGATTGAGGGAGAAAACCCTGAAAAAACTTCCATTAAAATGCAAAGACCTCCCATGAAATATACCATTAGATACCTATCTAAAAAAAAATTTGTATCTTTCACGGAAGTCAAAAATGAAATTTTATATACAGGTGGTCCAGTATTAAGTGTCATGAGGAAAAAGTGAAAAGTCTATTTTTTCTAATAACTCTGGCATGACTCTTATCCTAGGTGATGGACCAAAAATTAGGGGTATACTGATAAAAGCGCAATAAAATCAATTTTGATGTTTCTTAAACTTTTATTAGTAAATATAAAAACACTTTTGCTAAATATAAAACTAACATTTTTTCACATTTCATACCCAAGGTTTCCAACCAGCGTACGTTCTTCCTAACAAATTGAAGTCTCTAGCATGATCGATCAGACAATCCACTTGTTCTTCCACAGACAAACCTTCCTCAGCAATTTGTGCGCGATAATTGTGTTCAGGCACACCCTTGACCAATTTAACGTAACTCTCCAGGTATTCCATCACCTGTCCATTCCTCAGGTCTTCCAACACGATCTCAGTCGAGTTCACACCATCCAGCTTGCGCTTAACTTGGTTTATTTTGTGGTTCGGGAACCAGTTTGAACCCTCAACGTTGCAGGATTGGTTTGCGGAAGAAATTTCCAACCAGTTTAAGGAGGGTTCTTTGATGAACACGCTCATTGCTGCCACAAGAAGTTTCTTGTGTTCCTTGAGACATTTCATGGCGTTTATCATGGAACCTCTGTAAATTTAAACATTTGCATCGTGTAGAAGTAAATATCCGTCTACCAAAAATGAAGGATATTTCAGTTGTTTTCCTAAAGATGAACAGCGTAAGCTTTAATGGATGAGGGCCATACCGCGAAATTTTATTCCAACGAATAACGAGAAACATTTTGATTCCGACGAGATAATTGAGTTCGATAAATATTTGCAGGCAGGTGAAACCGCGTGCGCGATGGTGATTGGCCCATTCCTCGCACTCCGTAGCGCACAGAACATACCAAAATGTTTTGTGCCTTATGGCAACGTTAGGTGGAATAATTCCTAATAGACCACGGCTAATAAACCCGGAGGACTCTCAATTTCAACATTAAGATTGTTGAAAATAAAATGTACACTTTTGAAGCAATCTCAAATTTTCTAAACTGCGTGTAGCAGCATATGGCCTTACCTAAAATGCCCCTCCACTCCTAACGGTTCCATGAAACTGACAATCTGCGGAGTGAGCCTGAACGGTATCAGCTCGGGAACCGGAAGCATCTGGGTGGCAGTGCCGAAAGCGCAGCCAAAGTCGATTCCTATCACGTGCCCGCTCTCCAGACAGATCAGGATGTTGCTGAGATGGCGGTCTCCGATGCCCAATATCCAGTGGGCCACGCACATGATGGCGTAACTGCGCATGAAGTTGTGACGTAGAGCTATGAAGCTCTCGGTGCTGGTGCTCATGTTCCAGAATGCTCTCCTTGAGATAAAAATGAAACGATTCAATAGAATTTATTTTTGGAATCTTCGTTTGGTTGCATGCACAATAATGGTTTTTATGCCTTACACATAAAGAGTTTGAAAAAGAAAAATGTATATTCTAAAGGAAAAAAAAAACAAAGTGAAAATGCAGTCATCACACTGAAAATTAACAATAAATAGCAAATCGACTTATAACGAAGTCCGGGAAATATTCCGATGATGATAATAATGATAAAAATTAAAGTTACCTTAAAATGTCCTTTTCGATTTCATTCACGGCTCTCTGATAATTCGAAATGATTTCATTTCTGTCGTGAACCCTCGAGCTTTCGCCATACGCCACCTTATCGGTATTGAGACCTCGTTTTGATGAGTATATGAACTTGACATACTTCTGGAGAGGTCCATTAAAAGTTTTCCTCTTATTTCTCATACTTTTTTTCATGAAAGTCTCCATTATGACCGTTTTGTCTATCCACCTTATCATTCCCAGACTGCTGGTTAAAGGGATAACCTGAGAGAGATATTTTTTATTTATGTAGTTTTAACTTGCTTCTAATAGAGGATTCACAGATCAGGATTGAGGTTAATTTAATTAGCTCAAGCGCAACCCGGCAAAAAAATAGAACAAGTTAAAGACTATACAGTCGTATAAAAAAAAACATCTACAATCTTGCTAAAATCTCTGGGCCCATAACCAGTTTGGCTTTCTTGCTGAAGAAAATGATCTGGTTGAAAATATTGATTGGAAATTGAAAATGTGAAATGGATATCGGAAACTTTATGATGCCTATTCTTAAGGAACCTATTTTGCAACTCAAATTGGGGTGTTTTGAGAAGAAAGAGCAAGATTTAAAACCCAAACAACAAGAACAATTGCGACGGAATTGAATGAAATTCCAACTTAACCAAATCAGTTCAAAGATAAAACCATAAATTATTAGAAATGAAAAAAATTTTAGTGCTCTATGTACAGGGTATCCCAAATTCCTTGATTTTGACTATGATTTTCGTGAAAACACCATTAGTGAAAACCGTTTCACGATATCTCAATTAATTTTTCTAATTTTTAAAAATTATCGATTTCGAAAATGTGCCAAAACTTTTTTATTTACGAAAATGTCTGATAACGATTTAAAATTTCTAGAAGCACTTTTTGACCGGAAATGAGAAACTATAACTATATTAATTTTTTTTTCTCGTGGAAAAGAACCATTTTTTTTTTTGAATACGAACGCATTTTTCTCATCTTATTACAAACAAAAAAAGATAAAAAAATTCAAAATGATGTATTATTCCCAGTGAAAAAGCGCTTGTTGAACTTTTCATTTTCAAAAATATCTGAAAAAGATAAAAACATACAAGCACTTTTCCACTGGGAATAAGACATTATTTAAATTTTTTTTAACTTTAATTTTTTTTTATGATATAACCTGGAGTATTTAAAATAAAAAAGTGTTTTTTTTCCACAAGAAAAAAATTGAATATATTTTGTTATTTCTGGCAAAAAAGCGCTTCTAGAAAGTTTTAATCGTTTTCAGATATTTTCGTAAATAAAGAAGTTGTGGCCTATTTTCGAAATTGATAATATATCAGAATTAAAAAAAAATTGAGATATCGTGAAACGGTTTTCACTAATGATGTTTATACGAAAATTGAGCCCAGGACACCTTTCGAAGTTTTTACCTTTCTAGTCCAGAAGTAGCTCAAAATCAAGCAATTTGGGATATCCTGTATATTGTTAAAATTAGAAGTAAAATACCTTCACTGATTGGTGTTATATTCAAAATCGAAGAATAATAATCATAGTGGAGACCCAGTGTGCAGATTCGTGCAAAATGAGAAAATGCCGTCATCGAAGCAAAGCAGAGACAGACCGGTTTCTTCCTTCTTAGGACTCGTCAGAGTCTCTTAGCGATGAATAGTGGCATCCGGCATACTAGTTTATCGTTGCTGGCTGAGAGGCACTGATCCTAAGAAGGATGAAACCGGTCTGTCTTTGCTTTGGTTCGAAGACGGAATTTTTTTAATTTTGCATGTATCTGGGTCTCCATTAGTCAATTCACAACATTATACTTTACCTCGAACGTTTCCAGGGAGATTTCTTGGGAGTAACTGTCAGTCTTTCGGAAAATGTCATTCATGACATCCAACAGCTGTTCGACCCTCTGATCCTGCCTGATGTCTTCCCCGAACTTGACCAAATACGAGTACTCCTTGGTGTCGTTGCCCAAAATCGTCAGTTTGATGGGCTTCCTCAGCGACTTCAAGACGAGGACTTCCGGATGGAACTTGTATATTTTCACGTGGTACTGCGGCAGAGGCATCTTTTTACCGGTGTACTGTCCCGGGATCTCCAGGTCCACGTTCATCCTCGACGAGGAGAAGTTGGCCAGCCAGGGGCAGTAGTCCTTGAGCAACGAGTTCGTCATCCTGTTTTTTTCCTCCTTCAGCTTCCGGAATAACTCCTCCATTTTGGTCAAATTTTGACCACCTGATGAAGGTTTCAATAGATTATAGCGAAATATCAGCTCGAGACTTTAGTTCAGAGGATTTTCGATCTTTGGTTGTATCTTGCTCCTATGAGAAAAACTTACCTTTGAGTCCGTGAAAGTAACTCTCGTAGTTCTTAATTGTTCTGTAAGCATTTCCTTGCATACATTTCGGGTCGTTGGAATCCGGACGTGTCCCGTAAAATTCAGACAGGATGAAGTTTCGAATTTTTTCTATTTCCATCGAATTCTCGAAGTTTTTTCGTATTTTATCAACGTAATAGGCCATCTTCACCTCGGCCAAACAGACGTTACCAAGCGCCCTCAGAAAAGTGTTCAAGTCTTCGTTCATCAGTAATTTGTCCATTCTGCAATAATACAAAAATCAAAAAAAATTATCACGATTCTACGAAGTTGCATGAAAATCAGTTATTGTCTGACGAAGGAGTCAGATTTAGACTCCGAAACGTAACGCTTAAGATTTCAAAGTGTTTTCAATTTCTTTCTGTTCATTGTTAGGCACCAATTTCTTCACGTGAAGTTTTGGCCCCTGACAAATTAGTGCTCAAAATTTTTACGCAGGGGCCTTTCTTATATTATTAAAAATTTTTTTCTAATTCTTTCTTGTTTCAGAGACTGGGAGAGAAAACCCATATTAAGTTTTCAGGAAAATACACAAAATGTTGGAAAAAAAATAGGATATGAAACAATCAATATAATATTTTGAAAGTTGAAATGAACAAATTAAAAATCCTTGTTGAAAACTGAATACTGTTAATCTAAAATAAAGTTAGTGAGGCAGTTGATCCTGCACGAAAAAAATTCTCAATGTTGCTTGTCCGCGTGTAGTGGAAGCAAGAATCTGCAGATTTTTAGACCGAATGCACAAAAAAACACCGAAAAGTAAAATGGGTACAGATTATACAGAATTATTCACGAATATGGCTCTATAGAATATTCTTAGGCAAAACACAAGATTCAGGATTTGAAATCTCATTTTTTATTGCATAAATAGATTCTCCATTGAATTCTGAGACTTTTTTATTCCAAAAGTTTGAATTTTCCTGAGAAAATTCTCTTTAAATGAGGAAATACGAAAAAAAAATCTCAAAATTTAACTCTGTTGAAATACAGACAACTTCGAGGTATTTTCATAAAAAATTCTCATTTTTGAGAATCTGCGATAAAAAAGGCTGATGCTTCTTTTCCGATAGCGTGATTTTCAGGATATGATACAGGAGGTGACAAATTCTTTGTCAAAGTTAGAAGTGACGAAACATCAAAAAATTGTTTTTTCAAATTGAAACTCCATTTTTTTCGAAATCTTCGTCAAAAAATAATAGGAACATACGTCCAAGACTTTTATCCCAAAATGAATATTTTTCGAGATATTCAGGAAAAACGATTTTGTCTTCAATTTTCAATTTCATTTTGAATGTGTTTTTTTACTGGAAAATAATTAGCAGTCAAGTGAAATTTTTGGAAATCTCTATATCGAGAAAATATTTTCTTATAGTTCAGTGTTTCCTTATTTCTTGAAGCTTAGGATAATTTAAGCAAATTCTTATTTCTATAGAATTTCTTTTTTGTCGTGGTAAGGAAATTTGAATTTTTAGTAATGGAATTGTTACATGTTCTGTTAATTATTCTTTTAAAAGCATGAAAAATTATTACAAATTATTTTTTTCTGCATTCCTGAGAATTTTTTACATTGACTTCACTAATACTCAAATTGAGAACTTTAAACCAATCGTTGCTCTCGCATTACAGATGATAATTCAAGAACTCAACTCGTCTGAACTATAGAAAATATTTTCTCGATAACAGAGATTTCTAAAAATTTCACTTGACCGCTAATTATTTTCCAGTAGAAAAATACATTCGGAATGAGATTGAAAATTGAAGAATATCCCGAAAAATATTCATTCTCGGATAAAAGTCTTGGACGTATGCTCCTATTATTTTTTGACGAAGATTTCGAAAATGCTTCGAAAAAATGGGGTTCTAATTTTTTGATGTTTCATCACTTCTAACTTAGACAAAAAATTTGTGACCTCCTGTATCATATTCTGAAAATCACGGAAAAGAAGCATTAGCCTTTCTTCTTGGAGATTCTCAAAAAGGAGAATTTTTAATGAATAAACCTCGAAGTTGTCTGTATTTCAACAGAGTTCGAATTTGAGATTTTTTCTCGTATTCCCTCATTTAAAGAGAATTTTCTAGGGAAAATTCATCAAAAAGAAATCAATGAAAGTTGATGTAACTTCCGGAAGTCCTAGAACCTAGAAAAATATACGAGTTATCTTCTTACTTGAAGCTCACCTTTAGAATTTCAATCCTGAAACTTGTGTCTTTCCTAAAAATATTTTATAGAGCCATATTCGCGAATAACCCTGTATATTATATGTAAATAAAACATAACTAGGGTTTCACGATGAAATATAACGCGACCAAAAACGCGGGTTTAATTAAGTAACAAATAACAACTATGAAATTATCGACCTACCTTTCCAAAAACTCAGAAGCATGAGGAATGGGCTCTTGGATGTTTTCGCGACTCAGCCTGTAAGGGTACATGATGGCTTGCGGATAAGTCTCCGTAATCCTCATTATCACAGAATCTATGGCGAATAAGTTGTCGGATTTCATGTTGGCCAGGAGCTGAGGAACCCAACTCAAGAACATCCAAGTCGGCACCGAAGCACTCTGCAAGACACAACAGTCATACAATTTCTTCAACTTGAAAGTTTTGGTAACATAATTACTGCACTCGAAGTTAGCTTTGGTGACAATCATTTAATAAAGAAAGGAAGGAAGAAGGGAAAGACATCGATTACTTTGCTTAAGTTGCGAATGGAAGAAGCCATTTTGGTAGACCTACTGTACTATTTCGAAAGGAAGCTATCAGAAGTGATTGAATTTTGAAAAATGGTTAGCTGTGTCGTGTGGTTTAACTTGTAATAAAAAAACGAGGGATCAGAATATTACTTTACATCGATAAGTTCACTTTTATTACTTTTTATTGGCAGCCATTTTTCTAGACCCTCGTGGACCCTCTCATATTCCACTAATGCCCCTTCCTTTCCTGCCTCATTCAATGGTGGCAATGATGGCGTTTTATCTTCGATACTTTTCGGGAAAATATTAAGGTAACTGGTAAAAGGGAGGTAAACTTACTTCCTTTTTAAAAGTTTCCTTGTGCGTCCCTCCAAGATTTTCTTGCTGTAGGAGTATCGGAAACAACTGTCTAGCTTCAACAGCTCCGAGCTTCATGGCTCGGAGGACCATCTTGATCAAGACGTCTACGTCGGGAGCTTCTTTCTCTATCAAATAATAGGAAACTTTGAGGTAAGCATCGGATATACCTGAATCGCAGTTTTTTAGACGATCGGGAGAGATGTTTTCTTCTAAAAATTGATATATCGTGTTTGCGCCATGATCCTGTAACGTTCTTGATTCACTCAAATCCTGACCTTGAAAAGAAATGAATAAATAACATCTTCGACTCTGCATTAAATTAAAACCTCACCAGTTATCTGTCCTATTTTCGCTTTTAATTCTTCTGGAACACATTGATCGTTGGAAAGTACTCTTGAAAGTTCCCCGAGTATTTCGAAGCTGGTCAGGTGAATCTTCAGAAGGGAATCTTTATCCCTTTCCTTATTCATGAGATCTGTGGGAAAAAAGACATAACTTGGAATTTAACATAAATAAATCTTGAACATACCTGCTACCAATTCTAGTGATTTAAGCATCGCATCTGCCGAGTTAGATTTGATATACATCATTTTTGCCTTATGCAGGACTATCCCTGGTTTGTCCCTATGAGGCTGCAGGTACTTCCGGGCCAAATAAAAGTTTCTATCTCTCAGAGCAGCCTCGGCAAGTCCAAGATCTAACTTCATCTTCCAACGATTTATCTTCTCCACGTACGAATCAGATTCCAGTTCCTCCAGTGACGATATTTTGGAACCAATCAGACCTACAGTATAACTGATAAGTCGAATAGGTTGAAAACATTACAGTTTCTATAGTAAATTAGAACAGGGCCATATTCTAGTAATCTAGTTGAACAGTGGCAGAATCAAAACCTCAGGGCCGACAGATTTGGTTTGGTGGGGATGTAGAGCACAACGTATGGTACGCGAAGTATCAAATCGAATCAGTAACACTCCAAACGCTGTATGGCTGATTTCATAGCTGTTGGAAATGCATACGACAATTTCATTCCACTCTGACGAGAGGAATTTATTTGCCTCAATGAATGACACAAATAATTTCCTGTGGGAATTAGTATTCAGTTTTTTTTTCGCCAAAACTGGTTTGAAAATAAAATAAATTCTAGAAAAAAAAAGAAATTAAAAAACAACAACTAATTCTGTGAAAAAAAAGGAAAACAAAAACAAATTCTAAAATATGCGAAATTAAAGATCGAAAAATTCATATTAAATGTTCAAATAATCCACCTTGTTGTGCCAAACAGTAGCCAAATCCATCATAAAGAGATAATCTCATATCTCTGAGAAGATTAGGCATACTTGCTATTTTGGCAAAAAGTTGGATTATTTTGGAACTTAATTCAATAATGTTCGTCGCTCTTTCAATTTCTTTCCTATAAGTGGTGATCCAAAAATTTTTATTCAAAATCGCTTGGTGGTGTAAGGATCAAATAAGCAGGAGAATGATACTCTGTCAGTTCGCCAAACTGACAGAGTATCATTCTCCTGCTTATTTGATTGGTTGGTGGTGTAAGGATCAAATAAGCAGAATGATACTCTGTCAGTTTGGCGAACTGACAGAGTATCATTCTCCTGCTTATTTGATTGGTTGGTGGTGTAAGGATCAAATAAGCAGAATGATACTCTGTCAGTTTGGCGAACTGACAGAGTATCATTCTCCTGCTTATTTGATCCTTACACCACCAAGCGATTTTGAATAAAAATTTTTGGATCACCATTCTCCTGCTTATTTGATTGGTTGGTGGTGTAAGGATCAAATAAGCAGGAGAATGATACTCTGTCAGTTTGGCCAATCAAATAAGCAGGAGAATGGTGATCCAAAAATTTTTATTCAAAATCGCTTGGTGGTGTAAGGATCAAATAAGCAGGAGAATGATACTCTGTCAGTTCGCCAAACTGACAGAGTATCATTCTCCTGCTTATTTGATCCTTACACCACCAACCAATCAAATAAGCAGGAGAATGATACTCTGTCAGTTCAAATAATCCACCTTGTTGTGCCAAACAGTAGCCAAATCCATCATAAAGAGATAATCTCATATCTCTGAGAAGATTAGGCATACTTGCTATTTTGGCAGAGTATCATTCTCCTGCTTATTTGATCCTTACACCACCAACCAATCAAATAAGCAGGAGAATGATACTCTGTCAGTTTGGCGAACTGACAGAGTATCATTCTCCTGCTTATTTGATCCTTACACCACCAACCGATTTTGAAACAATTTATTGTCTCCGCAATAGATTGACCACCGAAGTACCATTTTATGATTTGAATTTTCTCTTTAACCGTGAACATTTTGATTTACGCGAATCTAATTTATTTTCAAATCGTCTAGCTATAACATCTGACGTTCGGATGCATTGAAATTCGCGACAGCCGAGATCACTAACTTCTGCCGAGATTTGCCATTCCAACAGTCCAATCCCTTATTTGTTATCGAATCACAATGAGATTTCGATTCTTCCACTGTTCTACTAGACTCGGAGCTCATTCGAATTCAGCATTCATATTCCTATGTTTCCATGAGGATTTTCTTTATCTGTATAATATACAGGGTGTACCAAGTTCGACGGCCTATTAGGAGAACTGGACATATTTGAAATCTGAAAATTGGGATTATGATATTGTTTGACATTATCTACCGGGCTAAAATATTCTTGCAGCCTAACCACTTCCCGTAATAGGGAGAGTGAAAAAAAAATAAAAAAAAAAATTTTCTATTTTTTTCGTTACGAATTCGATAGAGTATTCAATTGTGAATACAATCGTATTCAAATCGTTGAATTCGTCATAAAATTTTCCAAAATATCGAGAAAATACTGAAGAAGAAAGGGAGATAAGAGTATTCGGTATTATATTTGTTATTTCTAATCTAGATATCTTATGCACAAACCGCCTTCACATTTTTTAGTCGAAGACAGTGGAAATATTGTAACATTTTTAGAATTTTGAAAAACTCGTCACAGGGTGTTCCAAATGTTCGGTCGAAAATTGGGATCAAGATTGGCCCATAACTTTTGTTTTTCAAATTAGAACCCTATTTTCTTATGATTGCGTTGGATTCTACGAAGAAAAGTTATGATAATGTTTCAACATGTTAATGCTCCTAAAATTAATAATCCTTGAGTTATTCAGGATTTCCTGATTTCATGTCTTATAGCGTCAAAATTATAGAATCTGTTTCATATCAACAATGACCTTGATCATAGAATAAATTATTCCAATAACTCACTAGTGACACACCTCTTTTATGAATTAATTCATCATTGTTGATATGGAACAGATAAAATCAGAAAATCCTGAATAATTCAAAAATTATTAATTTTGGGAGCATCAACATGTTGAAACATTATCATCATTTTTTTCGCAGAATCCAACGCAATCATAAAAAAATAGGGTTCTAATTTAAAAAACGAAAGTTGGGGGCAAATCTTGATCCCAATTTTTGACCCAACATTTGGAACACCCTGTGAAGAGTTTTTCAAAATTCTGAAAATGTACAATATTTCCACAGTCTTTTTCTTCAAAAATGTGAAAACGGTTTGTGCTTACGATATCTAGGTTAGGAATAACAAACATAATACCGAATACTCTTATCTCCCTTTTTTCTTCAGTTTTTTCTCGATATTTTGG
Organism: Hippodamia convergens; assembly: GCA_038502775.1. Taxonomy (NCBI): domain Eukaryota; kingdom Metazoa; phylum Arthropoda; class Insecta; order Coleoptera; family Coccinellidae; genus Hippodamia; species Hippodamia convergens. The sequence continues at coordinate 75,130 of CM076609.1, forward strand.
AAATTATTTTGACGAATGCAACGATTTGAGTACGAATATATTCAGAATTGAATGCTCTATCAAATTCGAAAACAAAAATACAGAAAAAAAAATATTTGAAAATTTTTTTTTCACTCCCTGTATAACTGAAAGTGGTCAGGCTCTAAGACTATTTTAGATCGGTAGATAAGTTTAAACAATAACGTGATCCCAATTTTCAGATTTCGAATAGGTCCAGTTCTCCATAAACGCCTAATAGGCCGTCGAACTTGGTACACCCTGTATATAGCAGAAAATGTTAGCAATCTACGACAATAGAACGCATTCAAGCAATTTCATTTGAATTGAGATTCAAAAAGAGCAGGTTGTATTGTGTTCATTTTTGTTTTTTTTTTTTGCCTGTTTCGTGCTTGTTTGTTTGTCTGCCATATCGTTTATTGGATAGGGCTGAATCTTTGTCAAACGTCATTTAAAAAAAGTCCAGTAGAGCTAAATCAGAGTGGCCAATCACCAAGGGTGACCACCGGCACAAAAACAACACTCTCAACAATGATAAACGAAACAATGAACATCTACTTACTTAAAAATTGTTTGTGGTGCAGAACATTAGACTCCTGCAAAATTGTCGGATACGACCCCTCATAGTTCGTATTAGCCCACAACACCTCCAGATATTCGAATATCCTCTCCAACTCCACGTCTCCAAACATCCGATAAATATCAATGAATTCGTAAATGGCGGTGCAGCTCCGCAGTTTCAACATCTTCTTGAAGCGCATGTTGCGAAACATCGGGTCCAGGATCTGCCACTGGCTCAGAAAAGAGTCCATCGAGCTCCTCAGGTACATTTCCGCGGCATCAACATCTTCGTTCAGAATCCACATGGTAGCCATGTTCTCCGGAAAGGCGAACTTAAGATATTCCGCCTTGCGATTTTCGCAAAGAGCGGTGTTGACGTTCAGCAGGAAAGTCTTGGAAAGCTCTTCCTTGAAAAGCATGTCGTTGACCTCCGCCGTTATGTACCAAGGCAGCAACTTCTTCTGCTTCCAATCGTCCTCCCACAGGGCGTTCCAGAAGTTGGGACCTTCGGAGGATTTGATGGTGTCGGAGACTTTCTGCCATTGGCCCAAGTTGGCGACGCATTTGAAGTAGGCTTCGTAGTAGAAGTCTTGTTTATCGGCCGTCATGTCTGTTTCTATGACCTCCTTGTAGAGGTCTCGGGCTTGGACCCAGAGTTTTCTGGACTCCGCCGAGATGGCGGTTCTGACTAGGTCGACGCAGGGTACTTTGTTTTGGAAAATCGAGCAGACCACGTCCCATTCGTTTAGTTCTTTGTACAGCCTGAAAACGGATTGAAATTAATGAATCCTTACTACTTTTATAACTTCAGAGGATTCTTGATCTGAGATTGTTACTCGATGGCTGAATTTCTGACAGTGTTGCCGAGTTCCATCCGGAGGTGTTATTTATACCTCGGTTGAAGGCGGGAGATGGACGCGAGTTTACTTGTGTGATGTTGATTGGTCCATCGCTACCACTCCGTATCGACTTGATTTTGTTTTTGTCTAAGATCGGCAAACATGCGCTATGTACCAGCAAGGGGTTTCCTATTTGCTGTTCATGTTGTCTTAATGTTTATAAATCTCAATGGTTTCCAAGTTCATCCTGCTATAGTATCAATATTCGAAATAACCTCTGCCTTTGAGAAAACTATATTGTGTATATCTGTTAGAGTATTCTCCCGTAGTGCAAATTTTTCTGTCTGATTGAGTCTACGGCATTCTTCATGCTCCTAAATTCTCGTATTGATACTTCGTTTTGTTTTACCAATGTAGACTTTGCCGCAGTCTCTAGGTATCCTGTGAATACCGGCTTGAAAAGATAGGTCTACTTTGTCTTTGGTAGTTCTGATCATTTGCACAACTTTTTGTGTGGGCTTATAAACAGTCTCGATGTTGTGTCCCTTCAGTATTCTACCAATTCTAAACTGCGCAAAAAAATTTACGCACATTATGGAAACCTCAATTTTATTCTACAACTGAAGGTGTTGTCAATGATAATTATTTTTATCAGAATTATGAATGCATATGTTATCCACTTTCAACGTTTTTCTTCAATACAGATGTTTTTTCCTAGCAGGAATAAAAAAGATGATAATATCAGATTTTGCATGTATCGGCTCCATTCTAAAATCAGTTGTTCTCGATCAATTCTAGTGATCAATAGTTTTTCTTTAGTTTGATTCTCTACACTCGATCGCTATGCGATGCGACATACAAGAATTGCAGAAAGATTTCGAGTTTCCCATACAAGGGTGTCCAGAATGTTGCAGCGATTCAGAGAGAAAGGTATAAATGTCCGAAGACCACGACAGGATAGACCACTGGTAACAACTGCCATTCAAGAACGTTACTTGAGAGTTTCTTCATTGAGACAACGGTTTGCAACCGCTCGCGTCCTTCAAAATCAGCTTGAGCAAACTCATGGGGTGCAAATTAGCACTCAGACAATAAGAAATCGCCTCAGAGAATATGATTTAAGGCCTCGTGTCGCGGCAAGAGGCCCAGCTCTTACCCCAGCCCATCGAAGGGCGCGTTTGGATTTTGCGAGAGAGCATATCCATTGGGAAGAGGCCGATTGGAAAAGAGTTCTCTTCACAGATGAGTCTAGATTCTGCCTCTACCATTGTGATCGACGTTCCCTTGTATACAGACGTCCACATGAAAGATATGCTCAGTGCAATTTCCTGAACACTACTGGTTTCGGGGGAGGATCGATTATGGTATGGGGTGAAATATCTTCGACTTCTCGCACAGACCTAGTGGTCGTTGATAATGGAGCTATGAATGCTGATAAGTATATAAGGAACATTCTTGAAGAGCATGTAGTGCCATTTGCCCCATACATTGGTGAAACTTTCATTTTTATGGACGATAATGCCAAACCCCATCGTGCGCGCATCGTTCAGGAGTACCTTGAAAAGGTTGAAGTCTCTCGAATGGAATGACCAGCAAGAAGTCCAGTTCTCAATCCGATTGAGCAGGTTTGGGACAACCTCAATAGAAGGCTGAGAAGTTTAGAAAATCATCCAGCTACTCTTAATGACTTAGGAATCCAACTCGGAAAAATCTGTGAAGGATTAGATCAGAAAATTTTAAGATCACTCATTCTGAGTATGAACCGTTGTTGCCGAGCTGTAATTAAAGCAAGTATTGAATCACTTATCAGCATTTCAGTATTTTGAAAATTGTTAATTTCTCTTCTATCACATAAGATTCGGTGAAATCCTGAATTTTTGTTCCATTCAATGTGTCTTGTTTCTTTCAAAACCTCCCCGAGAAAACATAAAAAATAAGTTATAAAGTCAATGTAGAGTTAACTTTCATTAAAATTGAGATTTTCAGAATGTGCGTTAAATTTTTTGCGCAGTGTATCTGTGACAAAGAATTTCAGAGGGCAATAAGACGAAAAGTTTCTATACACATCACAACTTACCCCCAATGGAAAAGCTATCTTACCATACATCCCTGAAGTCACAGATAGAATTGGCAGAATACTGAAGAGGCACAACATCGAGACCGTTTATAAGTTATAGAGTTCGAGTTACAATCTCAGACCAAGAATCTTCTGAACATGAAGGCGAAATTTCACGTAAAATTTCTAATAGACCACGAACAATAAGTCCGGAAGACTCTCTCAATGTCATTATATCCGATCGTGACAGCCTTGAATGTATCTTGCCGCTCGAATTATTTCCTCACAAACGACCATCAACTTACTCCGCCAGTTTAATCCAATGTACACTCTCTCCAGAAGTACTTAACCCCTTGATCCTCTTAGCTTGGGGTTCCTCTTCATCCATATGCATCAGATACCCCTCGATAATCAACGTACCTGTCGAAACCAGAGAACTCGACAAACAACAGTCGGTCACCAAATACGGATCTAGCTTCAACTTGAAATCCGACGTTACCACAAAGTCCATCAGGGTTCGAAACAGGTTCGTGTTGAATTCCGAGGAATTCTTGAAGATGGTTTGTGTGATTGCGGCCAGTTCGGACCAGTTTTCGTCGCTCATCTTTTCTTTTAGGGTCTCGAATAATTTGGAATACAGGATTTTCGCAACGTCTGAATTTTCCTAAAAACAAACTTGTGTACTTATTTTGTCGCCATGCAAAACAGGTTGAAGAAAATAAACTGCATTTGAAAGAATGGACTTGGAATTGTTCCACGGTAGGAGGAAGAAGGATGTTTCAAAAATTAATCCTTGGAGTCTGGAAATAAAGGAAAAGAAAGTTAGTTGTTAACTTACCCATGCCAGCTTCTGCAATGGCACAATGATGGACGACAGAGGTATCTGTATATCAGGAAAATCCCCTTTCCTATAACTCCTGATGATGCACACCTGCCTATCCCTCTCCTTTGCCGCCTTAACCCTCTTCTGCCCCTTCCTCATCTTCTCCCTAACTTCGTAGTTGGCGCAGAATTCAGATATCTTCAATTTGCTCTTCAAAAACCGCCTCTTCAACACCTTACACACCCCATAATCGTTTGGATTCTTGAATTCTTTTTCTCCTTGCGTATCCAACATGAGGCTGCTTTGGGACGAGAGAAACTGCGAGATGGCTTCTTCCTGCTTAGAAGAAACAGTCGGCGAAAAAGAAAATTGGTCTTGAGAAGCTCGCAACTCTCCAAAATTAAACTGATGCCCGGATTTAACACTAGGGGTATTCAAGAACGTTTCTGCAAACATCGGAACTTCGTAAGGGTGTTGAGAGGTTGAGGTCACGCTCAACTGGTACTCCTCGAAGTTGCAGTCTTCGAGAGGGTGGTCGAAAAGTACTTTGTCAAAGTCTTGATCCAGTCTGGATAAACTGAGGATGAAATTAACACCAGTTCCTAGCACGACATTTTCGTTCTTCGGTCTGTAGATCGCGGAGAATCCTTGTACGAACCTTTCTGTCAAATTGAAGGACAGCATGTTTGAATTGACCCAGAAGTTTTGGATGTTTTGGAGTAATTCTTGGTTTTCCGTCGCTAAACCGTCGATTAATGCGTCTTTGCAAACGTTGATAACGTTCATATATTTTGTAGGGTTTTCGATGTTTTCTGTACAAATTTGAATGGCGATATCGAAAGCCAACTTCTTACACAGCTCATTCTGGCTGTTTCTCTTCTCGCATATCGCGGAAATGACATCAAGGAAGCAAGTTTCTTTTTCGAGAATTCCCAACGTTGCTTTCATCAAGCTCAAAGTGGTGATTTGGACTTCGGAACTCTCGCTATTGATGTATTTTTTCCAATTCTCGGTTCGGAATTCGCTGACCAATTCCAGCGTGGGTGCAGCTCTAAGCAACACCTTCAGGAAGACGTGTTGAGAGCTCGGTATGACGTTGCCCAACCTGCTGAGCAACCTGATGATGTGTTTCTCTTGCAGGAATTCAGGATGGTGGATGGATATTCCATCCAAGACATGCCCAGCCTTGTCTGAGTCAGTCTCCCAGATTTTAGCGACCATGGATTCGATACTTTCTTCGTAATTTCCTAGTGTACCTCTTTCCTTCAATTTTTTCAAGTATATTCCCAGCATTTCCGAGCAGGGCATATAGATGATCTTCTTGGAGGATCCCAACCTGTCAGCGACAAACATCATGAATTTCTTTTGTATTCCATCTTCGAATACGAATAAATCGTTTATGAGGAGTAAAGAGATGAGATGAACCTCTTTATCGGATTCAGTTTTCACGGAGGTGAGAAGACTGATTAGGAGGGTTTCCGAATTGGAGATATTGTTTTTCCACGCCTCCAGCAATATCCCGATGAGCTCCAGGTAGTATTTGAACATGTCTCTACGCTCTGTCGATAATTTGTCGAATAAAAACTGAATAACTTTCGTTGCTAGAACTTGTTCAAAGACGTCTAGTGGCGTTGACTTTTCTGACCAATTCGCAAGCATTACCACCTGGAAATAGAATGCGATTATTTGGATGATACTAAAAGATTCAAAATTTAAAAAATTACCAGATCAGTTATGAAAAAATTCATCTCATCCCCGGCGCATTTGTCTGCAATGAACTTCATCACTGGTGCGAGGAACCACTTGGAGTAACGCGAGAATACATTCGAAGTATTCTCGATTATTTTAACCAGGAATATTTTGACGTTCACTGGAGTAGTCTCGTTCATTAGTACATTCCTCAAACCTGTGGACACAAAATTCAATACAAAGCTAGTTGGAAAAATGCTCTAGATTCCGATACCCCATAATTTCATAATTCACCCAGTGTATTCTGAAATATCCCGTAAATTGTATCTTGCATATTACCACATTAACTTTTGTTGACGAGGCGTACGTGCCTACTAAGAGTATGTCCCGTAAGTGTAGCCCCATACTAAACTGCTTCACATGAGTTAGGGATATTGACATGAATTTCAAAAAAATATAGTTTAAATGAGATTTTGTGCTAAAAGTTGCAGGAAATGTGGTTAAGAAAAATCGACTAAAATAACGAAATTTTATTCCTAGAGAATTCAAGCATTTCAAGACTATCAATTCAATGTATGGCCTCCACGGGCATCAATAACAGCTTGACTTCTTCTTTGCAATCTTTGCACACTACACACGAGGTTGTTGAATTCACAAACGTAGATTTGCACTTCCAATAATATTTGGCAAATTTACGTAGCTTGAATCCGCTAAATGCGACAACAAATATCTCGCTTATCGTAAAGGGAAAATCATAATAATGGATCGACAAAGAAGCCAGAAGGAAAAACCAAAAAAAGTCTTCAGGACATATGCGGCTGATTGAGCCCGATATGCATTATTTCGAACCGCGAACGATGAATGAAAAAAATCGCTGCAATTTCGTCAGGAACCAGTGGCAGTACAAAGATTTACCTATAATAATTCTCTTCGAATTTTTTGAATGACAAAATGATATCGTCACAATTTCTTGAAGAATTTGGTTCCATAAACGGGGCAGAAGCTCTCTCAGTTCATTTAAGGATTCTGGGGTTAGATCTAAACCTTTTTGGAGCACATCCTATGCATATTCTATGCAATTCAAATCTGGTGAGTGCGGAGGTGTTGGTAAATGTGGAATACCAAGCTCCTCGCGCGCAGTCTCAACTATGGCTGGACGGTTCGGTCTAGCGTTATCGTCTAGAAATTGAAAAGTTTCACCAAAAGCAGCGTGAAAATTGGGCAAAACATTGTCAATGAAATGCCCCCTATAGTGTAAGGCGGTCATATTCCCAGGACAAATGTGTAGATCTGTGCGCCCGTTGAAACATATCCCGGCCCATACCATAACACTACCCCTCGGAATGGATGGACTTCTTGGACATAGCGACAATTACGTGGTATGAGTGGGATTGTCCATACCCTTATTCTTCGAAAATCTGAAAATCGTGCATATCTGGATTCATCAGTGAAAAAGGCACTACGCTATTGATCGTTCCAATTGATATGTTGCCTTGCCCATTCCAGTCTTTGACGCTTATGCTCACTGGTTAATGAAACTCCTCTTAATGGACGTCTAGAACCTAGATTCACCTCTCTCGAACGTCGTATGATGGTTTCGATGGAAACTTGGACCCCATCTGCATTTTGAAGAGTATTCCGTAGCATTCTACACGTAGATGTAGGCTTTCTTCTCGTTGAAACGGTGATGAAACGATCCTGAGCAGGTGTTGTTTTTCGTCGCCCACCAAGCCTTGATCTTTCCAACACTGAACCTATTCCAAAGTCGAGATATCCCACTTTGGCTGATTTGGAGCCTTTCCGCTACAACAACCTGAGTTAGGCCATCCTGTAGCATTCCGATAGCCCTATTAGCCTCAGTTTCTATTAATTTACGGCTTAGCATTTTCAGAAAACTCTTTTCGAATCGAAGCCGTTGATAAACTGAATCCTTTTCAAAATAAGAACATTCATGAAGCATAAGCAAAGACCCAAACTTCAGAAAAAAGGCGACCAGATTGACGAAATGTCTCATACTGATTTTTATTGAATCGATTCAAGATGTTATTGAGTTTTAAATGATTTTGGAGAGATTTTCTCGAAGATTACATACTTTTCGAAACGATTGAATACGATATCCCTAACTCTTGTGGAGCAGTATCTTTATGTATCAACATACCTCTGAAGCAGAGTGGAAGTTCAAATTCTTGACTCTCATCACCCAATAAACTCGTATCAGCCAAATGATTGATCAATGCACAAATTGTTGCCATGCACTCATGATCGTTAACTTGAATATGATCCATTTCAATGAAAGCATTTTCATTTTCGACAATTTCGGGACGTGGTTCAGATCTCAAAGTCACATTACTCATGTCATGCTTGGTGATATCTTCGCTCAGGGAACTGTTGAATATCCTCTGAGACCTCAAGAATTTCCCAGAGTAACCAGAAGAGGTGGTTTGTGAATTCGAGAAATTTCTTATGTTGACCAAGATTTTTTTCTTCCCAGGGAGACTGTTGAAGTCTTTCTCGAATTTGTAGGTTTTCTTCAGGTCCACCAGGTTCTTCCACAAAATATCTTCATTTCCTTCCATTCTCGTGAACAGCTTGACGTGGAAATCAGGGTTGTTCAGTCCGTTCAAGGCAATGGAGACCTGCGCGATAATACTAATCAAATTATTATCTGTACAGTGTGGTCCAACGAAAACCCACGTTTTCATTTTAAAGTCGGAAAATCGAGGTGTGAAGTTTGGTTGGACCATCCTGTATTTGAAGATATTAAGGCACGACCTACTAAATCTAACAGGCCGGAAGATTCGACGTTGCCGTTGTTACGATCGGAGTGACCTTATAAGGATTTATTCTGCAATTCGTACTATTTTCGAAAAAATTTCGAAATTATTTCAACTCACAATGAAATAAAGAACTGTAGGAAGGAAAACAAAACAGCATTTCGATTTTCTGCGAATAATTTCTTGATATTTTCATGTTGTATTGAGTTCCACAAGATTACAATCAGAATGGAAATTATTCTACTTTCTGAAGCGAATAAAATAGGTGAATGAACATCAAAAGAGGAAAAAATGTATTAAACAGAAATTCAACAAGAATAAGCTCTGAATGAATAAGAACTCTGAATTCAATCCTAAAAAAAGTTATACAAATCTAAAAATAAACTCTGAATGAATAAAAACAATTCTGATAACTAACGGCTAAAAGTTAGTAATTTCCTGTCGGAAAGAGCAGTTCTTGGGATTCATTAACTATTATAGAATAATTATTAAGGAAGAAATTACTCAAAATTTGGTTAAATTTGCTCAAAAAATTTTAAAAGGCTGCTGACATAGTAGAAATTTGTCGTGATAAATACCTCAAGTAGGCTGGAAATATGTCATAAATGAACATTTCACAAACTTTATATTGTAGAATTGAACAGAATCATTTTCTTTTACGTTGGAAAAGAAGTGGGAGGTTGCCTTGTCTTTAAAATGACAAGAAAAGTCTGATAATGAATCGATCTGATCTTGTTTGTCCCAATCGGTGTAAAAATTGTCATAATGGACAACTAATTTTTGTCTCCGTTCCTGAGGATCAGTTCTTTTTGAAGTAATTGAAGACGTCATGTAACTCGGATGATTTGGAAAAATTTAAGGAAATGCATCATCAGTTAATTCAGGAATTTTTCGCGGTATATTTATAACTAAACCTTAGGCGTTTGGATAAGAGTTATTTTTCAAAATATGGGAATCTACAAAATGTTTTATACAACCTACACTGTCTTCGTTTATTTTAAAACTACTTTCTCTATGAATTGCGTTAAGTCATTTTCTTCTCCTCGCGGAATCTTTCGGAAATCTAAATACCGACACTTTCTCTTCTGATTAGTAAATTTATAGTTGCTTTTGCAACCAGGCGCTGAACAAGTACGAGGCGTAGTCCTCAAATCGAAGATTTCCAAATGAAATTTTAATAAATATCAAAATGAGAATACTTCCTGCTGATAATTCTTCCAGATATGAACACTCAAAGTCGAAAAACTCAATAACAAATCCGATACACACTGATTAGGCGAATACTGTATATTGGGCTTGACCCGTTGTATTCCATACGGAGTTATCGAATAAATAAATAAATAAATCTTGCAATTTTTCACTTCATTGATCGATGAAAAAATCAAACACAAACCTTTTCACATGCTTCCCTGTCAAATTTCTGATGCGTACTAATTTATGCTTCTACCTTCCACAAAAAACTTCAGGGTCGTACCACCCTTAGTCAGGAGCAACCCCCTGTGGACACTCCGGCAACGTCGCATTTTAAGAACCTTCTGGCCTGTGAAATATCGTAGGACGCGATTGAGGTGAATAGGAATCGTTCCACTTACCAACGTGTTGTAACAATGGCAGCGACAAATCCTCAAAAGTTCTTCGTATTCCGGGTCCACATGCAAGTTTTCCCGGAAGGTACTCAAAGTCCACCTCAGAAAACACCGCAGAAGTTCTTTGGAATCAGAATTGTAGTCTGGCAAAGCGGCCAATCTCATTTCCCGGTTTATCTGGTCATCTTCTCCGATGGACACCCTCGAAAAAAGAATTTCAACCAACACGAAATCAACTATTTTAACGACCAGATTATGCTGGGACGTCGCTTTCTGTAATTCCTCTGAGATCGATTTGATGTTGGAAAGGAAGTAACATTGAAACGCTTCTTGAGATATCTTCTGGAAAACAGTCGTCAGTATATCTTTTCCCAGGCTCATTTTGAAGTCCGATTGGGTTGGATTCTTCATGTGACCCACTAAAGTATTCATAATTTTTATCTGTTCCGCTTCTGATAGATTTCGCACGTATTTCTCGAAGATGCTGGCATCTTCAACATGTTGTTCGAATTCTGGAAACTGCAGGTACAATTTGATGATGAAGTCGAACAGTAGCAGCGACTTGCTTTCACCCAGAGTTTGGTATAATTTGTTGATTTTCATCAAACTCAAGTTTCGTGTGTTCTTATCTGATGTTTTCGAGATGTGGATTAGGATTCGGTCCAAAGCTGCCCTGAAGTGAAACAATAATTATTGATTAGGATATATAAGCCCGGAAGACTCTCTCCATGTCGTGAACGCCTTGAACAATATATGAAATACATATACTCCCCGTCAATAAATTCCGGACAGGCAAAATTTTTGTCAAATTCAACACCCTGTATGACTTTTCGTGGTTCTCCGATTTTGTTGAAATTTTCACCATGTATAGTATTGGGTCTTGTTATATTAACCTGAAATTTACTTTGCGAAAATACCTGCAGTTCATCCGTTATACAGGGTGAAACAAAACCCTGTTTTATACCCTTTATTTCCAAACACCCTGTGGTGAATTTGAGGAGGAAAATTTGATATCATTCAGTTTCAATTTGAAGTGCGACCCTTTCTTAACAAAATGTTTTTTGATTTACGTCAGTATCTGCTTTAAAAAAAAAGACACACATTTTCAAAGAAAGTGTTGCATTTTTTCAATTTCTATAACAATTTAAAACATTACAATACCTTATCGACTAGTAAACATAAACAAACATCTGAAAATTAATAGCGTGTATTTCCACCTCGCTTCCTCATCTCTTCTACCATACGTGGTATACTTTCAATGCATTTACGAATTGCTTCTGGGGGAAGCAACAATTTCTGTTAATGCAGAACAATGCTAGGCCTCACGTTGCACGGGTTGTAACAGAATACTTTAATGAGGCGAATATTCAACGATTCGTGTGGCCAGCCAGAAGGCCGGATTTAAATCCAATTGAACATGTATGGGATATGCTAGGTAGACATGTTCGAAATCGGCAGCCCAACACCTTGCCCGATTTACGAACAGCCCTTCTTGAAGAACGAGAAAATATTCCCCCAGAAGCAATTCGGAAATGCATTGAAAGTATGCCACATCGTATGGTAGAAGTGATGAGAAAGCGGGGTGGAAATACACGCTATTAATTTTCAGATGATTGTTTATGTTAACTAGTCGATAAGGTATTGTAATGTTTTAAATTGTTATAGAAATTGAAAAAATGCAACACTTTCTTTAAAAATGTGTATCTTTTTTTTTTTTAAAGATACTGACGTAAATCAAGAAACATTTTGTTAAGAAAGGGTTACACTTCAAATTAAAACTGAATGATATCAGATTTTCAGCCTCAAATTCACCACAAGGTTTAGAAATGAAGGGTATAAAACAAGGTTTTGTTTCACCCTGTATAACAGATGAACTGCAGGTATTTTCGCGAAGGAAATTTCAGGTTGATATAACAAGACCCAATACTATACCTGGTGAAAATTTCAAGAAAATCGGAGAATCACGAAAAAAGATACAGGGAGTTGAATTTGACAAAAATTTTGCCTATCCGGAATTTATTGACGGGGAGTGTATATCAATTTACCTTACAAAACCATTTTGTTCCTCCATTGTTGAATCTAAATATTGACAAACAAACTCCAAAACTCCCAAAGTAGTCTCGAAGGAACATCCGGATGAAAAATCCTGACTTTCCAAGATTAAAGGAACGAATGAACTACTGAGAAATTCCTTTTTCTTTGCGGAATTCCACATTTCAAACAGTTCTATTCCTTCCAGTAATTTGCTGAAATCTTCACTGAAGATGTTTTTGAAATACTCCCAGTTTTCACCCAGTTTTTTCAGGAGTTCATCAGACCAGAAGACGTTTTGTCTTCTTCTGGAAATATACCTGAAGATTATTTTCATATAAGAAATTAGGGACGAGATGTTTTCTTTTTTTCTCGTCGATAAATCTAGGAATCTATCGAAGTTATTTAATAATTGAGGAATTAAGATCTTCTCGAAAGTATTGAAGAGGAATGAACCAATTGTTATCTTCCTTCCTCCTTCGAACTCTTCGAATTCTTCTGGGAGATACAGAAACTTAACTATTTCTTCGAACTCGTTCTGGAATCCGAATTGTAAAATAAGGGAATAATAGGACACTTCTTCATCGCTCAAACTCAAAGACCGGTTTTTTGTGGCAGTCAACAGGCAGATTTTCAGAAATTTCTGCACTATTTGCGGAAACAATAAAGTGCTGAAATCGAATATGTCGTATTTCTGCAGGAACATCATTCCGTTTATGATTTTAATCTGGTTGGGAGTGATGGGGGAGTTCAACTTTGAATCATCTGAAAAATTATGCATCAAATAACGTTTGAAGCAGTCGTTCAGTTCTTGGACTACTTCTTTCGGAAGTTTGTTCACTGCGGATTTCAAGAAACCCTTTAAATATTTCTCGGTGTTTCCATCTTGGTTGACGCCATTTTGAAGATCGAAAACCAAAAATACAATCAATAATTGGAAGCTTTTTTCGCATAAAAATTTAGTTCTACAGTTGTACTCCAGAATGTTGAGTGATAAAATCAAAATTCGCTTGTCGATTCCATTTTTTTTATTTTCGAGTCCTCTTTCATTAAATATATTTCTTTCTTTTTTAAATTTTTCCTCAAAACCTCCAGCTAAAAATTCCAAGTATTGGGAAACGTTTCGAACAACGTCAACATCGTCTAAAGTCTGATTGGTCAATATCCCGTTTCTCAGCAGGAAAATCAAGAGATCTATTCCTCTCTGTAACTCAGACATCCACTGGAGATATTCTTCAATCCTCAAATCCATCAGATTTTTCGACGAATCCTGGTAGGTGGATCTCAACCAACCTAAAGGATTCTTTCTTAAATTTTGAAAATTATCTCTGGGGTTTTTTCCGTCCGAGAAGAAAGGAACCAGACAAGCGAATAATTCCGCACATTTTTCCCGACACAAAGCGTTCCTCGATCCGACGTTTTCAACCAAAAAATTCAAAACATCTACAGAGGTGGCCGTGCAGAAACCATGAGGTTTTCTGCGTTTCTCATCGTTCTTGCTGAATAAAGAAGCCTTTTCGGTAAAACCTCTTTGAAGGTGTTTGAGAGCTGCGAATATCTGCGAAATAACTTGTTTGTTCTCCAAGTTGTCTTCGATGGAATGCAGCGAAGATACGAATATCTCGAAGATTTCGATCCAGAATATGTTCAGAAGGGATCTTTCTTCCCGAAGGAACACGTAGAAATTGTTGAACATCAGAGCAGCTCCTAATTTCTTGAATTTGTCTGGGTGCATGCAGAGGAATCTCATCTTCCTGACTAGCACCTTTATGTTTATGGGGTTTTGTTGTAGGCTCGTCTCCGACCATTGCTTGATTGTCCATTTGACAAATTCTCCCAAGCATTTTCCAGAGAATGATCTGAGATTTGTATTCGTCGATGATGATACTCCATCCTGAAAATAACAACATACAAACCTCATTTCTGACTCCTACTACAGTACCAAATAGTGCCACGCCACTGGATATAAGATAAAACGCAAAATGATCACAGTCGTCAACGATGTCTACGTCTACAGACCACCAGACTGTTAAATTGTCGCTGAATTGTTCTTAAGATCAAACTTTCAACCATTCGTTCAAATTAATTTGTGAAAAAGTTACAAACATCCATACTCCCATCCTCACAAACTTTCGCATATAATTTTAGTAGGATAACTCAACAGTTCTTACAATGAGAGTCTCCAGAATGATGCCTGTGTGGCATTTTCCAGATTGGGAGGGATTTGAGTACCAATGGACCATCTGCAAGACAAGCGGTTCGAATAAACCCTTAATTACTTCATCAGGGTCGCAACCAAGTTCCAAAATCGCGAAAGAGAATTTTTTCAACACGCCTGCCAACTCTTCTTGGCCCTTATTGGTCATCTGCTTACCTGAAAAAAATTAATCAAGCAACTTCTTCTTAAGTTTTAGGGTATTTCTTCAAATGAAGAATGACTTCAAGTTTAAGTATGAAGAAAATTTAGAAATGTAACTGCCTAATTGCTTTGGTTTTCAGAATTGTATGCTATTTTGGACAATATGAAGAAAATTTGAGTCTCAAGTAAGGTTGAGAATGATTATCGCAAATTATAAACGTGTTAATAAAACTCTACTTAAGATTGTTGGGTGGTTAACGTAAGAGCGGCTTTCCGTCGACCAAAATTAACACAAAATAAACTCTCTCCAGCCCGGAAAAAGTATGGGTAAGGCCTGTTGCACAAAGAATAGGACTTATTATTTTTAGGGTTTTAACTGGAACCACCGAAATAACTTACATAAATATCTATTTTGAAAATTGTAACAGAAAAAAAAACGTAATTAACACGAACCAACTCTACATGCGTAGTCTTTGAATCAGATCAAATGAAAATTCATTCACAAGGAGAACATACTAATTCGATACAAAAAAAAATTTAATCAGAGGAGAAATTTCAGGACACAAATTAAATTCTTCTTATGCCCTCTTGCACCGTTTTCTAGTTAAGACAGACTTATCAAAGGCACCCTCAAATTTTGAGTCAGGCTTTTCCCCGCCTTAACGGATCAGATCTTGCACCGTATATCTAATAGAAACGACTTTGTTAAGCACGCGCTAAGCAATGCCAAATCTGGCAACACTGTATGAATCAGTGAATTTGTTTGTTTTGACATAGAAATGAGATATGACCATATGGTTTCGTGTCGGCACTTAGCACAGCGAAGTAAGAAGAACACGCGAATTCATAGACAAACAAGATATTTCGTCTATGCATTTTCCTTTTCAGTATTCTCATTCACAGAACGACATATACTTTGGGCCGCTGGCGAACAAGCACAGTACAACCTATTTTTTTTTAGAAAAGTGATTAATAATGAGGGATTTATAAAATACATGAAAAAAATCTAATGGACATAACCATCAAGGATGAAAAATAATCGTAGACACGTGTTTCGGGCTTTAGGCCCTCATCAGTACGGTGAAAAGATGGTAAATCAAAACGCATAACGGAGTCAACACAAGGAAGCCAGCCGCACATTTGCGATTTCGGTTGGAAGACCCTGCATTCCAGGGCAACATCCAACGTCACCACGGGGGCAGCCTTAGCCACCTGCGTGACATCCGAGTCCAGGAATATAATTAGAAAAGTGATTAATAATGAGGGATTTATAAAATACAAGAAAAAAATCTAATGGTTTATTTGAAGCAAGTGATTTGATTTGGTTTCAACTCGAATGACATAATTCTCCACCTGTGGAATATCATCGAAGTAGTACTTTTCACATTCACAAGAGTGAATAGTAACTGCAGAATTAGTAATTACATGGGTACAATCAATTGCTCCAATAACACGAGGAAATCCAGCAATTTGGTGAAATTGGGTTTGGGTGAAACGTAATTCTGCTTCTGTCTGAGGCATTTTTATGAATACTGAAACTCGAACAACTATTCTTGATACTGTAGATTCGTGGATTTTCATCAAATCGGCTACAGCCAATAAATGACCTGCTGAAGCGTAGAATCGCAGGCACGTAAGGCGTTGACTCATCAGTGATACACTCTGATTCCTCCAATCATCAAGGCTTAAACTCCCTTCTTTGAGGTTTGACATCATTACACATAAGATAACAAGATATGTACTTACATATCACTTGGCAATTCTGAATCATCCCCAATTAATCTCAGCAGTTGCAGAGTAGTTTTTTTGGTCAATCGAAATTGCCGAAAAAATGCGAAGTTGTCCATATCATGGTAAAGTGATCGGTCGAAATCATCCTCTTATGGATCATCAATTTCATTCAATAAACTTCTATCCATAATAAACATTGAATTCACGCAATCAAAATCAACACGTCAAAACTGAAGTTCGTTTTTGACGTTAAGAATATTTGAGACGGGCTAAAGTCTTGCTTAAGTTATGAATATTCGCGGCTCAAAAAAGTCGTAACTTATGAGGCACTCAAATTGCGGTGCAAGAGAAACGACGTCTGAAACCTAACTTCAAGTCTAAGTTGGACGTAAGTCAGACTTATATTTGACGGTGTAAGTGGGCATATGACATTCAAACTGACCTTTTTCCTGGTTTTCTTTCTTATTTTATTGGGATAGCACTTTACATTCGCGACATAATTCACGTATTCACTTATCGATTCGTACTAATAACAAAAAATTAATTCGAAAACTTTTTGTTACCGAAGGCTCTATCATAACGGATTATCACTCCACGAAACCTGCCCAATTATTCGAAAACTACTAAAATGTGACTCTACTTTTGAACCGTCGCCCGTTTTACGACCTAACTTGAAGTACCTTCCCGAGTAATATGCAGGACTTTTCCGTTCCGTGTCCTGACTTACTTCTTAACGATGGAATTAACTTGTCCCTCATGTGAGTGGATCTTTTCTCCTTGTTTTTTTGGAGCTGTTAGGTTCCATACGCTTCAACTAAACATTATCGCGTCTGGCGCTGTAATATTTCTTTTTTTTTCAGGAATAAACAAATTTGAAAGGTTTCGTTTTTTTTTTAAACGAGCTGACTAAACATTATTGCGTCCGACGCCCTGAGGCAACAAATACAATTAACTCTTCGATTTACCGATATAAGTTTCTCTGTTAATTCCAGCTGCAACACTGTATATACTTTGCAGCCTTGAATAATATGTGAATTTGTTCGTTTATTGAAGAATGAAATCTGGGACAAATAGATAAAGAGAAGAAAAAATAATAAAAATAATTAAGCTCTCAGACAAATATTCATATTTCAAACTTACTGATTCCGAGAAACAAAACCACCAGTGCTTGCAGAATCTCGCAAGCCGTCACTCTGGTCTTCCGGTCGCTGCTGTAAAGAGCCAGCTCCACCAACAACGGAATCATCTGATCCAAATACACGTCCAATTTGGTGTCCGGAAAAGGCAGGGTCACTTTCAAATGCTCCACATCGCTCCAAACTTCTCCGACAACCCTCGGGCTGTCCAGCATCCTCTCGCAGACGGAAGTGGTCTGCCTCCCCAAAAACCGCAGCATTTTCCTCTGCACTTTGACCAGTTCCGGCTCGATTTCCACAGCCATTTTCCTCTTTCTCAGGGCCTTGTTGGTTTTGTTGCGTTTTTGGAATTCCGGGGCTAAATAAGCCAACGATTTGCTCCTCAAGAAAGCGTCGAGTTTGTCCACGATTTTACCGACAAAATCTTCCATCGAACTTTGTTTCATGCTTTTTTGCCAGGTCTCGAGGGTCTGAATGCCGAGATCTGCTACTGGTAAATAGTGCCTGCCGATGGAGAAGACTGTTAGGAAAGGGGAAACGCAGGCAGGGAGCATTTCTTCGATTATGCTTGGAGGGCATTCCAGTAACACCTTGAGGCAAGATATTAAGAGTTCGTCTTCGTATTGACTCATGGTGGACAATAGGAGCTGCATGTAGGTCGATAAGGTCTTGCAACGTTCCTCATTTCTTCCTGCAACATGGAATTGGATATTGAAGACTTGAAAATTTCGTTTTGGGGGATATTAAAATATCGTACTGATCTACACTGTCTGTTCCCCCCAACAGTATACCGTGTAATAATGAAGGACCGAACATCGTAGTCATGTCTGATGGAACGCGGCCTACGATATTTAACAGGCCAGAATGTTCCGCTAAAATGCGACGTTGCCGGAGTGTTCACAGCGGGTTGGGGCCTGACTCAGGGTCTTACGAGCGTTCTGTGGGTACGACCTTGCAGTTGCAGGTAGCAACTCTGTGTGGAAGGTGGAAGCGTAAATATGTTCGCATCAAAAATTCGACCGGAAATCATGTAAAAAGGTTTGTTTTTTCGCTGTGTGCGTGTGATTGGTTTTTTAAACGATAAAGGAAGTGCAAATAAGTGTTGCAGTTGCAAGATCAGTGTGTATGGCATTTGATAATGATTTTTTCGACTTCGAGTGTTCATATCTGGAAGAACTATCAACAGGAAGGTTTTTCATTTTGATATTCATCAAAATTTCATTTGGAAATCTTCGATTTGAGGACTACGCCTCGTACTTGTGCAGTGCCCGGTTGCAAAAGCAACTATAATTCTTCTAACGAGACAAGAAAGGGTCGGTATTTAGATTTCCGAAAAATTCCGCGAGGAGAAGAAAATGACTTAACGCAATGCAAAGAGAAAGTAGTTTTTTAAAATCCACGAAGACAGTGTAATTTGTATGAAACATTTTGTAGATTCCCATATTATGAAAAATAACTCTTATACAACCGCCTAAGGTGCAGTAATAAATATACTGCGAAAAATTCCTAAATTAACTGATAATGCATTTCCTTAAATTTTTCCAAATCATCCGAGTTACATGACGTCTTCAATTACTCCAAAAAGAACTTATCCTGAGGACCGGAGACAAAAATTAGTTGTCCATTAAGACAATTTTTACACCGATTGGGACAAACAAGATCAGATCGATTCAGTTTCAGACTTTTGTTGTAATTTCAAAGAAAATCTCTCACTTCTTTTCCAACGTTTAAGAAAATGACTCTATTCAATTCTACAATATAAAGTTTTCGAAATGTTCATTTATGACAAATTTCCAGCTTACGTGAGATGTTTATTACGACAAATTTTCACTATGTCAACAGCCTTCTGAAATTATCTTGAGCAGATTTTCCCAAATTTTCAGTAATATCTTCCTTAATAATTATTCTATAATGGTTAGTGAATCCCAAGAACTGCTCTTTCCGACAGGAAATTACTAACTTTTAGCCGTTAATTATCAGAATTGTTTTTATTTATGCAGAGTTTATTTTTAGTTTTATATAACCTTCTTAAGACTTGAATTCATAGTTTCTATCCATTCAGGGCTTATTATTCTTGTTGAATTTTTGTTTTATAGGATTTATTTTGAATTTAAAGATCAGCAGTCAGAATGTAATCGTTTTCGATAGCGAAATAATACATTTTTTTCCTCTTTTGATGTTCATTCACCTATTTTATTCGCTTCAGAAAGTAGAATAATTTCCATTCTGATTGTAATCTTATGGAACTCAATCCAACAGCTACTTCCTCGTGGTGAGTTCTGGATTATTTGCGATAAAATATTAAGAAATTATTCGCAGATAAACGAAATGCTGTTTTGTTTTCCTCCCTACAGTTCTTTATTTCATTGTGAATTGAAATAAATTCGGAATTATATCGAAAACAGTGCGAATTGCTGAAGACATTCGTATACTCTCTATATCTACGCGTGCAACTAGACACGTTGCTGGTAACAACGGCAACGTCTAACCCTCCGGCCTGTTAGATTTAGTAGGCCGTGGATGGGACCCTGAATGTAAGACAGTGCGGATACCGCTTGGTCTACGTTTGAAGTTTTTCTATGAACTTACAGGTTCATCCAATACTCACCGTTTCTAACAAAATAACCCAGCTTATTTGCAATCTTCAGAGACACTGCTAGAAGTCTGTAAAACCCGCTAATCAAAGGAAATTTCAAGGAACTCTCCATCAAGAAATTCGACAACCTGCCGATGTGCCTCTCTAAAAATTCTAGATTGACGATTTGAAGCACTCTTTCATAGAAATCTACGATGTTGAGGAAGATAACAAAATCGTCTTTTTTATTCACTTCAATGCCCCCTTTGATTCCGACAGAGTAACGTTCTTTGTACGTCGTGCTGACATCTAATTTATCGACGCAAACGAACAAGGTGGCTACGAGTTTTTCCACTATTTGGGTGGCCATCGTTCTCTTCTCTTCGAAATTTATTTCGAGACCGAAGTTTTGGAATCGCAAGTTTAAAAGTTGTTTCCAAAACGGGAGGTAACTCAGTATTGTAACTGTCTGAAAATTGTGTGATATTAGACAGTTTCAATGTTTCTCAACGTCTTTAATGGTATAATGAATTTATTTCATTTATACAGGGTTATTCACGAATATGGCCCTATAGAATATTTTTAGGAAAGACACAAGATTCAGCATTGAAATTCTAAAGGCGAGCTTCAAGTAAAATACAGACAACTTCGAGGTTTTTTCATTAAAAATTCTCATTCTTGAGAATCTCCGAGAAGAAAGGCTGATGCTTCTTTTTCGATAGCGTGATTTTCAGAATATGATACAGGAGGTCACAAATTCTTTGTCAAAGTTAGAAGTGACGAAACATCAAAAAATCGTTTTTTTCAAATTGGAACCCCATTTTTCGAAGCATATTCGAAATCTTCGTCGAAACATAATAGCAGATACGTTCAAGACTTTCATCTCAAAACGAATATTTTTCGAGATATTCAGAAACAACGATTTTGTCTCCAATTTTTGAATCTCATTCCGAATGTGGAATTTTTGGAAATCTCTGTTAACGAGAAAATATTTTTTATACTTCAGACGAGTTAAGTTCATGAATTATCATCTGTAATGCGAGAGCAACAATTGGTTCAAAGTTCTCAAAGTGAGTATTAGTGAAGTCAACGTAAAAAATTCTCGGGAATGCAGAAAAAAATAATTTGTAATAAGTTTAATGCTTTTGAAAGAATAATTAACAGAACTTGTTACAATTTCATTACTGAAAATTCAAATTTCCTCACCATGACAAAAAAAAATTAAGAATTTGCGGAAATTATCCTAAGCTTCAAAAAATAAAAAAAAAACTGAACTCGTCTGAACTATAAGAAAATATTTTCTCGATAACAGAGATTTCCAAAAATTCCACTTGACCGCTGATTATTTTCCAGTAAAAAAACACATTCGGAATGAGATTGAAATTTAAGACAAAATAGTTCTCCCTGAATATCTCGAAAAATATTTATTAGTCTTTGACGAATGCTCCTATTTTTTTTTGACGAATATTTCGAAAATGCTTTGAAAAATTGGGTTTCCAATCAGAAAAAAAAATCGATTTTTTGATGTTTCACCACTTCTAACTTTCACAAAAAATTTGTGACCTTCTGTATCAGCCTTTCTTCTCGGAAATTCTCAAAAATGAGAATTTTTAATGTCTGTATTTCAACAGAATTCAATTTTGAGATTTTTTTTTCGTATTTCCTCATTTGAAAAGAATTTTCTCTTGAAAATTCAAACTTTTGGAATCAAAAAGACTCAGAATTCAATAGAGAATCTATCTATTTATGCAACAAAAAATGGGTCTTCCCATTTTAAAACGAAAGTTGATGTCACTTCCGGAAAAACCGGAAGTTCTAGAACCTTCAAAAAATATACGAGAAGTCGACTTTTTACTTGAAGCTCACCTCTAGAATTACAATCCTGAATCTTGTGTCTTTCCTAAAAATATTCGTGAATAACCCTGTATAAAACTCAGTTGGACTTGGAATTTCGACTGGTGAACGGAAGTAGCCATCTTGGTAGACCTTCGGCGACTCATTTGTTCATGTTTTGACATTTCAGGTGTGCCAACCGAAATTCTTTCAGTGACATTCTTGTAACAAAAACTTGAGAAAATGTTATCAAGGCGAAGTCCCAGAACCTTGAAAAAATATACGAGAAGTCGTCTTCTTACTTGAAGCTCACCTTTGAAGCTTCTATAGAGCCATATTCGTGAATAACCCTGTATTTTCAATTATTACAAAACACGAGAAGTAAGTACAGTATGAAACTCACTACGGAGTACTTTTTTTTGTGTACTGACGAGATACAAAATTGATCTCAATCAAAAACATATGAGAATAATGAAAAAATTCTTACCTCTTTATCGTCCTCATTCAATTCAGATATATGTTGATGCGAGCAGCTCCAAATGACAGATTGGAATATCAGATCGCTCAAGAACGACTCGAAAAAATCGGTAGACCTCAAGGAGTACAATGCGACTAAAAAAGCCTCATTCACTCTAGGCCTATTCAGGACAGAAATGTGCGTGTAATGCTTCATCAGCACCGTGAGACTCTGCTTCAGCAACAGGACCTCCCCGCTGTCGACGCCCTTGGAAACCACGATGCTGGTAACCATCTGGATGTAATCGGGAAGCAACGACCACTCGTCAGACGTGAAATCTTGCTTCACCACGTAAGTGAGCCTGAACGTGTGGAGAAGCTTTAAGGAGAAGTTGGAAACTTCGGTGCCGCTCAAGAGTTTCGGGGCCGATTTGAAGAAGATTTTTATTCCGTGGATGCAGATCTGCTTGTCTAAGTTACTGCTGGTTGGTTTGTCTAACATCTGGCGAAAACTCACGAGGTAACCCTGAAAGTTCGTTTATATTTAATAACTAGCTCAAACCTGCGGCTCCGCTCGAGTAATATTTCAATTTAAAACGGTACTGATAGGTCCGCAACCCCACATTCATAACCTCGTATCGAAAGAGAGACAGGCACGTGATTACGTGACATAGCTATCTCGGTAGATTCAATAATTTTTTGCTCAAATTCACATTCGTTCAACCTGCGGCAACTTTTGAAGTATCCATTAGAAAACTATATTGTAAAAAGCATTTTTCATCAGGAATAAATGCCGCAGATAACAACTACATTTATTTTTATATGAATTCATACTATGCCAGTCGGGAGCCCTCTTCAAAATTAATATTATTTTGAAGTGAACTGAAAATGTTAAAAATGGTTATCGTGGGTTGTCCTCAGTAGTTGGACATATGACATCGCGGACTTTTTTATAGAACTTTTTGGGAACTACAAAATTGTCTCCGGCCTTGTTTCTCTATCTCTTATAGTTAACCCAGCGTCGACCGTAAAAGCCTGAGAAACCGGGTTAATTATCGACTTTTTCATGAAAACTCAATATTTTTTCTCATTTCTTCGTGATTTAGGAATGAACCCTACAAGTAAACCTCCCAAAATAAATTCTCTCTATATATAGGGTTATTCACGAATATGGCTCGATAGAATATCTTTAGGAAAGACACAAGATTCAGGATTGAAATTCTAAAGATGAGCTTCAAGTAAGAAAACGAGTTCTCGTATTTTTTTTTGAAGGTTCTAGGACTTCCGGTTTTTCCGGAAGTGACTTCAATTTTCGTTTTTCAAATGGGAAGACCCATTTTTTATTGCATGAATAGATTCTCCATTGAAGTCTAAGCCTTTTGAATTCCAAAAATTTGAATTTTCCCGAGAAAATTCTTTTTGAATGAGGAAATATGAAAAAAAAATCTCAAAATTGAACTCTGCTGAAGTACAGACAACTTGGAGGTTTTTTCATCAAAAATTCTCATTTTTGAAAATCTCCGAGAAGAATGGCTGATGCTTCTTTTCCGACAACGTGATTCTCAGAATATGATACAGGAGGTCACAAATTCTTTGTCAAAGTTAGAAGTGATGAAACTTAAAAAAATTGTTTTTTCAAATTGGAACCCCATTTTTTCGATGCATTTTCGAAATCTTCGTCGAAAAATAATAGGAGCATACGTCCAAGACTTTTATCCCAAAATAAATATTTTTTTAGGTATTCCAGGAATAACGGTTTTGTCTTCAATTTTCAATATAATTCCGAATGTGTTTTTTCACTGGAAAATAATTAGAGGTCCAGTGGAATTTTTGGAAATCTCTGTTATCGAGAAAATATTTTCTATAGTTCAGAGGACTTAAGTTCTTGAATTATCATCGTAATGCGAGAGCATCAATCCATTTGAAGTTCTCAATGTGTATTTTAGTGAAGTCAACGTGAAAAATTCTGAGGAATGCAGAAAAAAATAATTTGTAATAATTTTAAATACTTTTGAAAGGATAATTATCAGAACATGCAACAATTTCATTATTGAAAATTCAAATTTCCCTACCATGACAAAAAAATATTTTCCAGAATTAAGAATTTCCGGAAATTATCCTATAAGCTTTAAAAAATAAAGAAAAACTCAACTCGTCTGAACTATAAGAAAATATTTTCTCGATAACAGAGATTTCCCAAAATTTCACTTGACCGCTAATTATTTTCCAGTAAAAAAACACATTCGGAATGAGATTGAAAATCGCTTTTCCTTAATACTTATTTATTTTGGGATAAAAGTCTTAGGACGTATGCTCCTATTATTTTTTGACGAAGATTTCGAAAAAATGGGGTTCCAATTTGAAAAAAACAATTTTTTGATGTTTCGTCACTTTTAATTTTGACTAAGAATTTGTTACCTGTTGTATCATTTTCAGAAAATCACGCAATCGGAAAAGAAGCATCAGCCTTTCCTCTCGCAGATTTTCATAAATGAGAATTCTTTATGAAAAAACCTCGAAGTTTTCTGAATTGCAACAGAGTTCAATTTTGAGATTTTTTTTTCGTATTTCCTCATTTAAAGAGTTTTCTCGGGAAAATTCAAACTTTTGGAATAAAAAGGACTTAAATGGAGAATCTAAATAGATTCTTGCATAAATATGCAATAAAAAATGGGTCTTCCCATTCGAAAAACGATAGTTGATGTCACTTCAGAAAAAATACGAGAAGTCGTCTTCTTACTTGAAGGTCACCTTTAGAATTTCAATCCTGAATCTTGTGTCTTTAGTAAAAATATTCTATAGGGCCATATTCGTGAATAACCTTCTATAAGTATAGATGAGGCAACTATGCTTATATTAAAGAATAAATAAGATCTCTACAAAAACAGAATAAGGAAACATAAAAATAGCACAAGAAATAAAAGTGCCATTAAATCACCACTCAGGAAATATATTTACCTACAACATAATTGGACAATAAAAAATATTTAATCATATCAAGCTCGAAAGAGGGCCTGCTGTTACATATGAGGAGGAAATTAATAGTGTTGTACCTAATGAAGAATCCTTTCTATACCCTTCAAGAATATTTGGAATTTCCTCAGAATTTTAGTGATCGAAGTGTTTTTGTGCGGAGTTTTCTTGAGATTTTTTATGCTCTGTCAAATTGGCCTTGACGATTTATGTATTTATTATATGAGTATGAGATGTAAATTTATTTATTGTATTGACAATTTTTACAGCAGATAATGTTTTATGGAACAAATAAATAATAAAGCAATCTATCTACCTAATAAGATATGAAATGGTGAAAAACTCTCAACCTTACCTTCAATATTTCCTTGTGACCAGGTTTCTTTTCTTCCATCAAATGACCACATACACAGCTATAAATAGACAAAATAACCTGGCTGGCTATTTTTTTTTCTTCACTTCCCAAACTAGACAGCCATTTACGTAATAAATCATGCCAAAATTTATGTTCGCTGAATAATTTAGCACTGAAAGACGATACATTCTTGTGAAGGAACAACAAAGCGGCTGAAATACATTCGATATATTCTTCATGTTAATTTTTAATATTTTTTTTCACCTCGACAAGCTGTTTTTACCCTAACTTCAAAAGCATCTCCCGATAATTTTTTTATGATACGATACAATTCATCGAAATAACTTCCATCATCTATTGGATTGGGAGACACCTTTTCTTGGATGTGCATCAAGCCAGTAAACAGTCCTGCTACCAATTTTTTAGAATAATTCCTGTCCAATATTTCTTCCTTTATTTTGTTGAAAAACGTAAATTGTAAATTTTTAACGTCCTCAGTTTTCAGGGTATATTCGAGGTGTTTGACGTATAGGCCCAGGCACTCATAAATTTTCTCGGAAACTGTAACATGTCATAAATTAAACCATACACAAAAACCTCACCAATCTTCAACAATTTGAAAAAAGATTTCAGAAAAAAAAATTGCCCCCCCAATTTGCATATTAACAAGGGAGAATTTAGTGTATAATAGCTCAAAATAGATTAGAGAGGTTCCACTGTATTGCAACCTTACCAGAATCGCCCGATTTAAAACCACGGCAATGGTGAAGTGTCTTATAAAGTTCAACATAATGATCTGTATACTCAAGATTCGCATTGATTTTATCCAATATCAAGCATGTTAATGATAAGGCCCCAACTTTCTCATCTGAAGAGGTACAATGGGATCTCAATGTCATGAGACATACTTCATTCATCTCTGGAAAGTGTTTTTCCATCTTTGTCGGAAAATTGTTCACTAATAAATAGAGCAGCTCGAAACATTGTATCTTCGCTCTTTTGTATGGATTTTTCTGAATTACAATATTGATGAACTTGATTATTCCATAGTCCTTGTTGAAAATGAATAGTAAGTAGTTATCTGAAAGTCGGAATAGAATGTATCTGATTTTTTATTTCGAAGAAGCAACTGAATACCTAGTGTTATTGAATTAATTTCTTCCTGTTCGAGATATTTATTGAACCGAATGAGGATCTTATAACTTTCTTGTGAAGTATTTTCATCGTCTGGCTTATTTTCTATATCAGAAATAATAGATTTTAAAGAATCGCTTATATCGAAATCCATTACGCTCAACTACTTTGAGTATTATTGGATTTCATGAATAAATAAATTTCATAATATTAGCATTTCCTTGAATTCCGTTTGTTGGATTTGTTCATGTTGTTTGAATTAAAAAAATTTAAACGAGAATGGAAATAGAGGTTTAAATTTATAACCTATATGTACCATTTGGTAAACAAAGTAGTGGTCTGTGGTTGACACATGTGCGTTCCACTTGCCGATCACAACGCTCAGAATGTTCCTCATTCCTTCATTATGTTGAGTGGAAATTCGAAAACTCCTAAGGGCTTTTCCTATGAGGGGAGAAGAAATGACTTTACGTAAAGAATAACTTGCTCAAAGTTATGCTAATCCTATTTTCAAATAATCGTTTTTGGTTTTGGTTTCAACTGAAAAATAAAATTGTTTTCTATGGTGTACGCATAGATATTAGCTGCGTTCGATTTGTCATCATAGAGGTGGAGTGAGAGCGGCGCATCCCAGGTACACGGGCTTCGTGAGGTAGGGCTTTAGGAGCGATCTCCATTCACTCTATACCTAACCCACGGTATCAAAAATGAATGCAGTGTTCGACGCTCTTTTTACTCCAGAATCCAATCGCGGACGCATACGGCTCGAAAAGAGTTAAAGGAGTGTCCAAATCGAACGTACCTGATAGATACATATCTATGGTGTACGTCAATGTTGTATGACGTGTACAAATATAAATAAACGTCAAATTATAAAAAAAATAATAATATTTATCTAGTCATCTATATAAAATGATGTAAATTATAGATACAGAAAAAACATAACGTGTAAATAATAAGTGTTGAAAAGTATATGAACTAAATGATGATTAAGTACTTCGGTTTTTTATTTATTAATTTTTTTTACCTGCAATTTCAAAGCAATTTTGCTCAGCATTCTGTTAGAGGATTTGACGACACAGTCCTTTTTGATATCAATTGGGTAGGCAGCAATCCCAATTTAGATTTGAACAATGCAGAATCAATGATAGTAACCTCATCTCACCAAGAGAAATTCAAATGTTACTTGCCCCAAATACAAGAGAAGAGCAGTAAAGAGAGTCAGGATCAATACGAAGGACCATCTGCTTTAGAATTGATTGCTCCTCTATTCAGCCAATCTTTGTGCTCTTATAGATTAGAATCCTACTGGACGTATGAAGTTTGTCATGGAAAATTTGTAAGGCAATATCATGAAGATCGCGAAGGGAAGAAGACTAAACTACAGGAATACATCCTGGGAAAATGGGAGGAAGAAGAATATACCAAATTACTGAAGGAACACCAACAGACTGAAGCTGACAAGACTCCCATACCAGTTAAAAAAATTGAAAATGTTAATTTGCCATATTTAGAAGTTCGCATGGGAAATGGGACAATTTGCGATTTGAACAACAACAAACCAAGGGAAATAAGAGTTCTTTACGTGTGTTATGCACACGGGAAACACGACGTTTACTCATTGAAAGAAACATCGACTTGCCAGTATGAAATAATAATTCTTTCTCCTTTATTATGCTCCCATCCAAAATACAAACCGAAAGACAGCGGGGAGCACTCGATAAATTGTACACCCATCGAAGGAACTTCGACAAAACCATACAATTTAGTGAAATTAAAGACGGAAAGTAAACAACTGAGAAAACAGTCTGAATTCGACGGGATAAGAATCGAACTGATAGACTTAACGCAGAGGGAAATTTCAAGTCCACCAGAAAGCCCCATTGTTGACACAACCCCCGTAGAGCACTTCTTAGCCGGGAAGAACTGTTTATCTGGAGGAACAGGATGGTGGAGGTACGAATTTTGCTACGGGAAATCGATCGAGCAATTCCACATAGAAAAAGACGGGACTAAAGTTTCCATCAATCTGGGGGTTTTCGTGAGGGACAAACACATACAGTGGCTGAAAGATCACCCCCACAAGAGGCCCAAGCCGATCTCGAGACGAAAACAGCTGTCTCACTTTTATTCCAACGGGGAAATTTGCGACAAGACTGGAAAACCTAGACAGACTGAGGTGAAGCTGAAATGTTTGGAGAATCCTTCGAATCTGAATGCGGTGTCGCTTTATTTGCTGGAGCCGAGGTATTGCGAGTATATCTTGGGGGTGGAGTCGCCTTTGATTTGTAGGATTTTGTCGAGGGCTGATGATGATGGATTGGTGCCTTTGAACCCTTTGGAAGGTTCCGATAGTGCGGATTTCATTGGTGAATAAAGAATGTTTTGTTGAATTTTTCGTCTGTGTTTCATTTTAATAAATTAGGACCTTCTTTTTATTTATGTCAGGATAATGATTGAATTTAGTTATTATTTGGTAGAGCAATCAGGTATAAGAAAAAAATTTTTTATTGTCTTAACAGGATAATCCCACTTACAAGACAACATATTATATTGTACAAAGTTGATGAACATGGCAAAATTAAATGCAAACTCAAGAAAATATCTTTAAAAAAATGTTTTCATATCAAC
The DNA here is from genome assembly GCA_038502775.1 of Hippodamia convergens. Lineage (NCBI taxonomy): Eukaryota > Metazoa > Arthropoda > Insecta > Coleoptera > Coccinellidae > Hippodamia > Hippodamia convergens. Next base: position 104,669 of record CM076609.1, read on the forward strand.
TCTTGTTTGAAAAGAAACAAGTATTTCAATTGCGTCACTCTTAAGTGTGTTTTTATTTATGGATCTCATGAAAATTCGTTACACGAAGTCCATTTCTATTATCTTCCGTTGGTTGAATTTTTTTTTCGAAAGATAACGCAAAATGTGTAACATTAACCACAAAACATAGTGTGTTTCTTTTAATTTTTGAAAGAAGACGACTTCTTGTATGCTTTTTGAAGGTTCTAGGACTTCGCCTTGATAACATTTTCTTATGTTTTTGTAACAAGAATGTCACTAAAAGAATTTCGGTTGGCACACCTGAAATGTCAAAACATAAACAAATGAGTCGCCGAAGGTCTGCCAAGATGGCTACTTCCGTTCACCTGTTAAAATTCCACCGCTACCTGAGTTTTATACATTGAGAAGAACTACTCAACAAGATATAACAGAAATTTTTCAATTTCTTGGGAAAATTAATGAACCATCAAACTGAAAACCATAATTGTTGAATGCAACAAATTAAAAGAAAACAATTACTGATCTAAGATATTACCATTCGAGAAATCTGTTGAGGAATTATGGGTTATAATTGATTAATATGTAATTTTGGTTGCATAATTCTGTGGAATGTAAATCTAAATATCAGACAATTTTACGGATCACAGACATGATACAAACCTTGTGCGTATGCAATTTCTTGTCTTCAGTTTGATCAGCGTTTCGACTGAAAAAATCTCCCCTTCATGCCTCGGGCAAAATCATTCTGAGCCAAATAATTCATTAATTAAGAATAAAACATCTCTCCGGAATATTTATCATTATTTCATTTCAAAATATATAGATACTTCAAAAGCTAAAATGTAGATAAAGAATATACAATTTGAGCATCACATACACGAGTACAAAAACTACTCTAAACAAAATGGATTATATAACACAAGTTATACTGCAGGTAAAATATATCACAGCCGAGCAGAGCCTCATCGGCCTACTCTACCTTGTTCTTCTTCCCGAATATCTTCATCAGGTCCTTGGACATGTAATAGGGCCTGTCTGGGGACCCGTCATTCCTTTCGCAGTCCTCCACTGAAAAAAAACATCGTCAATCGAAATCGCCATAACGTTCTAGAAGAACTACTCACGGAAGCACAAGAACAAAGTGTCCACAGCCATGCTGTACACGTGGAAGAACACCTTCGAAATGAAGTAGGTGAAGATCACGATCAACGCTATCGGCACCTCCACGTAGTTCAGGTTGGAGTTATCGGAGGACGTCAGGTCTGTTGCGAAGAAGACGTACGCCACTGCGCCGGTCCCGATGCTTATAAGTAGGGTGCTGACGAAGAAGAGGAAGTCGGTAACCTGAAAACAAACACGTGATAGAGATACAAGTACCCGCGGTCTACGATATCAAACAGGCCAGAAGGTTACTTTAAAATGCGACGTTGCCGGAGTGCCCACAGAGGGTTGGGGTCCTGTCTCAGGGTGGTACGACCTTGCAGTTGCAGGTTGCAGTTCTGTGTGGAAGGTGGAAGCGTAAATGTGTTCGCATCAGAAATTCGACGGGAAGCATGTTGAAAGGTTTGTGTTTGGTTTTTAATCAATAAACGAAGTGAAAATAAGTGTTGCAGTTGCAAGATTAGTGTGTATCGTATTTGTTATTGAATTTTTCGACTTTGAGTGTTCATATCTGGAAGAATTATCAACAGGAAGGTTTTTTATTTTGATATTTATTAAAATTTCATTTGGAAATCTTCGATTTGAGTACTATGCCTCGTACTTGTGTGGTGCCCGGTTGCGAAAGCAACTATAAATCTACTGATGAGAAAAGGAAAGGTCGATATTTAGATTTCCGAAAGATTCCGCAAGGAGAAGAAAATGACTTGCAATTCATAGAGAAAATAATTTTAAAATCGACGAAAACAGTGTAGTTTGTATTAAACATTTTGTAGATTCCCATATTATGGAAAATACCTCTTATCCAATCGCCTGAGGTTCAGTTATAAATATACCGCGAAAAATTCCTAAATTAACTGATGATGCATTTCCTTCAATTTTTCCAAATCATCCGAGTTACATGACGTCTTCAATTACTCCAAAAAGAACTGATCCTGAAGAACGGAGACAAAAATAAGTTGTCCATTATGACAATTTTTACACCGATTGGGACAAACAAGGTCAGATCGATTCATTTCAGACTTTTGTTGTCATTTCAAAGACAAGGCAATCTTCCACTTCTTTTCCAACGTAAAAGAAAATGACTGTTCAAATCTACAATATAGAGTTTTTGAAATGTTTATTTATGACATATTTCCAGCGTACGTGAGATGTTTATCACGACAAATTTTCACTATGTCAGCAGCCTTCTGAAATTATCTTGAGTAAATTTTCCCAACTTTTGAGTTTTGAGTCCTTAATAATTATTCTATAAAGGTTAGTGAATCCCAAGAACTGCTCTTTCCGATAGGAAATTACTAACTTTTAGCCGTTAGTTATCAGAATTGTTTTTATTTATTCAGAGTTATTTTTAGTTTTATATAACCTTTTTTTGGATTGAATTCATAGTTTTTATTCATCCAGAGCTTATTCTTGTTGAATTTCTGTTTTATAAGATTCATTTTGAGTTTAAAAATCAGCAGACAGAATGTTATCATTTTCGATAGCGAAATAATAATTCATTTTCCTCTTTTGATGTTCATTCACTTATTCTATTCGCTTCAGAAAGTAGAATAATTTCCATTCTGATTGTAATCTTGTGGAACTCAATACAAAAGCTACCTTCTAGTGGTGAGTTCTTGATTTTTTGCGATAAAAATATTAAGAAATTATTCGCAGATATTTCATTGTGAATTGAAATGAATTCGGAATTATTTCGAAAACAGTGCGAATTGCAGAAGAAATCCGAATAATGTCTATATCTACTCGTGCTACTTGTCACTCCGATAGTAACAACGGCAACGTCTAACCTTCCGGCCTGTTAGATTTAGTAGGCCGTGAAGTACCCAATTCGATAGGTGTACAAGGTAGGTAAAATTGATAATATATGAACTACAACTTTTTAACCCAACGAGATAGAGAAAAACGAATGGCACATTACGGTCGTCTTTTTCAGAGAAACTAATAATGCCATCAACTGCATTACTCTAACTTCTTTGGTTTTAGAGTTATAGGCCAAAATTGAAATTTGGCTGATTTCAAGTAGGTCATTATCTCCGTTTCTGTTTGTGCTAGAATGTTCAATTTAAAACCTTTCTGTTTATCCCGAGTCTGAGCATTCTAACCAACGGTATTCTTGCTTCGATATTTCAATAGTATTACCTTGTCCAAGACGACGAATCTGATGATGTTCCTCATGAGCAACTTGAAAGACTGCTTGGCACTGGTACAGAAGTTCTTGCCGTGTATAGCGCACATGATGTAAGCGTTCGTGCTGATGAATTTAAGTATCTTCTCAAGGCACCAGAAGAAACATTTCAGCAGACACATTATGGCCCTGGTTACCTCGTTGTCGTACTTCTTCAGTTTCCTGTCGATGTATTCCAACACCAGCCTGATCATCCTGCACACTGCTATGATCAGGGAGCCGAAGGCCATAGTGCCGATGTGATACCTGAAAAGAACATTTGGAAGGAGAACCTCGACATGAAATTCACGTTTTGTTATCAAACTGCTCCACATGAGTCAGGAATATTGACTTAAATTGTAGAAAATAATAGTTTAAATGAGATTTTGTGACGAAAATTCATTTTGATATGATTTCAAGTTGCAGGTGATAAAATTAATTTTAGCCTGTAGGTCTGCAGCGTATACAGGATGGTTAAGATAAATCGAGTAAAATAACGAAACTTCATTCCCAGAGAATTCAAGTATTTTGGGACTATGAATACAATGTATGGCATCCACGGGTATCAATATCAGCTTGACATCTTCTTAGCATACTACACACGAGGTTGTTGAACATTTCTTGAGGAATTTGGTTCCATAAAAGGGGCAGAAGCTCTCTCAGATCATTTGAGGATTCTGGGGTAGGTTGATGATTATCTAATCTTCTTTGGAGCATATCCTATGCATGTTCTTTGCAATTCGAATCTGGTGAGTGCGGAGGTATTGGTAAATGTGGAATACCAAGCTCATCGCGCGCATTCTCGACTATGGCTGCAGGGTGCGGTCTAGCGTTATCGTCTATAAATTGAAATGTTTCACCAATAGCAGCGTGAAAATTTGGCAAAACATTGTCAATGACATGCTCCTTATAATGTAAGGCGGTTATAGAGAGAGATATACATTTATTCAATCATATAACCAATACAGGTGTTGATCTTGTCAAACACAATTCATTTACAAAAGGTAAAAGAAAAAAAAAACAAAGGAGCAAAAATAGAAAAGTGAACTCTACAGTTCCTCAAAATTTCTTTCATTTAGGAACTCGTTTAAACTATAACAGCATTTCTTTACAAGAAAACTACTAAGGCTACTTTTCTGTACACTGAGAGATCGATTTTTGAATTTTTCAGGTAAATTATTCCATATTGACAACGAACTATATGTATATAACATTTTTCTGCAAGTATGAGAAGTTTGGCTTATCCTCAATTAAACAGTTTTTCCCTCTGGTGTTATAGAGATGTTCTATATTTTTGAATTCAGAAGGATTATTAATAACAAACATCACAGACTCATATATATACAAACTGTGAAGGGTTAATATACTAAAGTTTTTAAATATAGTTTTACAGGTTTCAGTTTGTTTCATTCCAAAAATTATTCTTAAACATTTTTTTTGTAGTAAAAAAATTCTTTCAACTATTGGAGATCTTGCCCAGAAGATTATCCCATATCTTATTCTTGAGTGAACGTTAGCATGATAGGTAGATAATGCAGCATCCACCCCTACTGTATCTCTGATGATCCTTCTCAGAACAAATATGTAGATCTATGAGCCCGTAGAAACATATACCGGCACATACCATAACACTACCCCCTCGAAAAGGATGGACTTCTTAGCATAGCGGCGATTACGGGGTATGCGTGGGATTGTCCATACGCTTATTCTTCCAGAATCTGAAAATCGTCTATATCTGAATCCATCAGTGAAAAGGACACTACGCCATTGACCGTTCCAATTGATGTTGCTTTGCCCATTCCAGTCTTTGACGCTTATTGTCACGTGTTAATGGAACTCCTCTTAATGGACGTCTAGAACCTAGATCCACCTCTCTCAAACATCGTCTGATGGTTTCGATAGAAACTTGGACCCCATCTGCATTTTGAAGAGAATTCCGCACATTCTACACGTCGATGTAGGCTTTCTTCTCGCCGAAACGGCGACGAAACGATCCTGAGCAGGTGTTGTTTTTCGTCTCCCACCAAGCCTTGGTCTTTCCAACATGGAACCTGTCTCGCTGAACCTATTCCAAAGTCGAGATATCACACTTGGAGCCTTTCCGCTACAACAACCTGAATTAGGTCATCCTGTAGCATTCCGATAGCACTATTAGGATCAGCGTTTGTTGATGTACGTCTTGGCATTTTCAGAAAACTCGTTTTAAATCGAAACCGTTGATAAACTGACTCCATTTCGAAATAAGAACATTCATGAAGCATATGCAAAGAACCAAACTTCAGAAAAAAGGCGACCAGATTGACGAAATGTCTCATACTGATTTTCATTGGATCGATTCAAGTTGTTATTGAGTCTTAAATGATTTTACAGCGATTTTCTCGAAGATTACATACGATATTGAGATTGAATACGATATTCCTAACTCTTGTGGAGCAGTATACTTATTCCACATCGGTGGAATATTGAAAATATTTTGGAATATTACAAAAAAGAATTGAAAAGAAAAATGTACAATATAAAAAAGACACGAGAATCGTTGAGATTTCTTCCTCTAATATCAGCTTAGACTAACTATATTAAGTATATAGGAATTTCTCTCTGTGACTACCTGACAATGTTGCCATATTTCTTTTTCAAACTCACCTGAGCACCGTGACGGAAGCAGAAGTGACTGCGAAAAAGGGCAAATTGCGACGTGGTTTGGTCCAATACCAAGTAGCGAACACTGTTGCTAGCACCATCTGACTGAAGGCCGAAACGAAGAAACTTCCCCAGAAGAATCCGAAAATGTTGAACCCTGAAAAATCAACATTAAATAAGGAGAAAGTTCGAACGAATGTTATAGAGCGATTTACTATGCTATCTTTTTTCAACATTTTGTTCGTTTATGATATGAAAGCCTTAACCTCTTCAAGTCTATTCTACTCCACTTACAGTGCATATAATCGTAGAAAGCGTTGTGATTCATCTTGATAAGCTTGCAAGCCCAATCAGAAGGACATAAATCGTTGAACTTTTCTGGGTCGCAAATGGTATTCTGCAAAAAAAAAAATATCGCTAGAATTTTTTCGGATCAGATTGCTCGCAACTTACAGGTCTGGGAAAGTGCTCACAAGTGCTCGAACCATTGCCTTTGGCCACGAACATGGGCGTTCCAGTCGTGGTCAAAAGCAGACCGATGGATAGGGCAAACATTATCACTCCAATCTGCAGGACCCAAGGGACAATTGGGAAAACCAACACCGATATAACGGAAGAGATGGCCCTGAAAAACAATTAGGTTTTGATACCAGATATTACACAGTGGTACCAGTTTATTTGAGAATCAACGAACCAAAAATCTAGTAACTAAGGGTCGGTATTATAAATGTCAGTTGACCGAGGATTGAAATTCATCCTCAGTTTGAAGACCATTTTAGGTAGTATAAAGAACAACCTCAGTTTGAAACACTGGTCGAACACGGATTGACTCAGCCGACTTTGGCATCAAGAAAAGCGTCCTTGGAAGTCTAATCATTATTTCAAATTCATCCTAATCGACAATGCAAAAATCTCAAACTTCGGTACAGAACCGAAGTAGAAGAATACTTCATTATATGGACACCGACTCAACCGTAGGTTGAATCTTGAGTACATGTTGCTGAACCGAAGATTGAAATTGCCTAAGGGCTGATTTTATAAACGTGTTGACAGAGGATTGAATTGCAATCTCAGTTAGAAGGCCATTTTTGGTCTGACTTATAAATACACTCCCCGTCAATAAATTCCGGACAGGCAAAATTTTTGTCAAATTCAACACACTGTATTTTTTTTTGTGGTGCTGCTATTTTGTTGCAATTTTCACCAGGTATAGTATTGGGTCTTGTTATATTAACTTGGAATTTACTTCGCGAAAATACCTGTAGTTCATCCGTTATACAGGGTGAATCAAAACCTTGTTTTATACCCTTCATTTCTGAACACCCTGTGGTAAATTTGAGGCGGAAAATTTAAGTAAGTAAGTAAGTAAGTAAGTATATTTCGCAAAGTATTACAAACTATAAACTCGGTAACACCTATTTGTCAAATATAAAAATGAAATATAAAATACTCAAATATAAAATACACAATATAAAAATACAAAATACACAAGATAGAATAAAAACGAGTATAACAAACAGTCAAACTGCAGACGACCTCGTAAGGAATTCTTGTATGCTGTAGAACGCACCAGTGAGCATGAAGTTATGGAGAGCCTTTCGGAAGTTTGGGGATATCTTGATTTGCTGAGGCAACTTGTTATAAAATTTAATGGCCCAGTAATTTGTTCCCTTTCTAGCGGCCTCTATTCTATGGTATGGGACTTGTAGACACTCTCTGCTTCTTGTGGCGTATTCGTGACAATCGCCATTAACGTTAAAAAAATTTTTGTTTTCATACAGATACATGATGCACGAGTATATATAGTGTGAGTAGAAGGTAAGTATTTTATAATGCCTGAAATATTCCTTGCATGAAGTTGTCTTCGTGATGCCAGCAATTATTCTAAGGGCTCTTTTCTGTTTCAGAAAAACTGTTTCACTTCCTGGTGATTCGCCCCACGTTAAGATGCCGTATGTCATACGACTGTGAAATAAGGAATGATAAGTCGACAATAGCATTTCGGGTTCTATGATGTTTTTCAATCTAGACAGCAAGAATATCACAGAGGATAATTTTTTTATTACATTTTCAGTATGTTGATTGAATTTGAAGTTACTCTGAACTACAACACCCAAAAATTTAGCATGCTCAACAGCTTCAGGTGGCATCCGCAGTCCAATGGTCAAAATTTTTGTTTTCGCTCGATTCAACAACAAACCATTTGCATCAAACCAGGTTTCGGCATCTTTCAAGGCAACCTCTGTTTTCCTTCTTACCGACTTGCTGTCCACATTCAGGAAAGATGTATCGTCGGCGTAATTACACAGATGATGGCACTCCACATTTTTTGGTAGATCATTCAAGTACAAAATGAATAGCACCGGACCCAGGATGGACCCTTGCGGAACTCCCTTGCTTACACTCTGTAAATTAGATCGTTTATCTCCGATGTGAACGTATTGTTTTCGATCCTCTAGGTAAGACTGGAAACATTTCAATGGAATCCCACGTATGCCGTAATATTCCAGTTTGTCCAACATGATAAAATGCGCGACACTATCGAAGGCCTTGGAGAGGTCGCATAAGGTAAGCTCAATTTTATCTGATTTATTTAAGGCTTCTGCTATTTTTTCTACCACTTCTACTAGTGCCGTGGTAGTTGATTTCTTTCTTCTATATCCATGTTGTTCTTTTGTTAATGTGTCTTTGTATTCTAGGAAATCTAATAGCCTGTTCTTCAAAAGAGTCTCCATGATTTTCGACGTCGATGGTAAGATGGATATTGGCCTGTAATTGTCGGGCTCTTTCATATCGCCTTTGTTCTTATACACCGGTATGACTCTCGCTACTTTTTGTGAGCCAGGAAAACAACCAGATTCGAAACATCCATTGATAACGAACGCCAGAGGTTCAGCGATGACGTGTATAATTTTCTTTATCATATTTATTGAAGTTCCATATGCATCTAATGTATTCCCGCCTTTTAAATTCTTTGTTACCTTCATCAATTCTTCCGGTGTTGTCGGTTTGAGATAAAAAGATTCGGATGATTTTATTTTTACTTTTCTCAGATACTTCAAGAAGTTTTCCTCTGTTTTTGGAAGTGTCTCCGTGCTATTGTCCCTGAGAAGATATTTACTATAACACTCTGGATCTATGTTGATTTTCCGATTGTCTGGTTGAGTTTTAAGTTTGTTTATTATTTTCCATGCTTCTTTCTGTCTATTCTCAGCTGACTCCATCCTAGCCGTGTAATATAACCTCTTGGAATTCTCTAGTTGTTCCTTGTATAATTTTCTATATTCCTTGTAAGCCTGTGTTGCATTGTGGTCTTTTTTAACCTCCACTATAGTCAACAGTGCATCGAGTTTTTTTTTAATATCTCGTAGGTTTTCCGTATACCATGGTGGGTAGTTGCGCCTTCCCTTCTTTTTTTTGTTTTTTTGTATGGATAAAACATGTTGAACATTTCTAGCAGTTCATTGTGAAAAGCGCTGAACGCGTCCTCTGCTCTACTATACTGATGCAAGTTACTCCAGTTTCTGTGGGAAATATGCTCTATCAATAGGTCAGTATTTTGATTCGACATACTTCTAACAAGTTTTATGTTTGATCTCTTCTTGTCATCAAAATGTGCGTCTGCGTACACTACCAACTGTGCCCTGTGATCTGATATGTGTGGGTTCAACGTTTTTTTGGTGACAATCTGAACCATACAGTTACAAAAGATGTTATCTATGCATGTGGCTGAAGAAGGGGTAACCCTTGATGGATCGCTGAATGCAGGGTGAAATCCATACTCTCTCATCTTATTCAGAAGTCTTTTAGTCTCTGCGGTGTTTTTACGCAGGTCTACATTGAAGTCACCTGCCACAAATACCGTGCTGTTTGATGCCTTGCCTTGCAATTTGTGAAGGCAGTACCCCAGCTTTTCGAAGAATACTCCGATATCTGAACTTGGACTTCTATAGATTCCCAGTATAATAGTGTTCTTATCCGGTATTTTTATAGCTGTTGCCTCAAAGTGCTCGTCGATAGAAATATGCTTGATCCCTGGTAGTTCTTGGGCGTAGTACGTATTTCTCACAAGAGTTACTAGCCCCCCATAAGACTTTTTGTTTTCATCTCTGCAGTAATATGACGCTATAGTCATGTTTGGAATAACCAAGCTATTTATTTCTTCCTGTGAGATCCAGGTCTCCGTGAGCACCGCAAAATCAATGCTTTCGTCCTGAAGAAGAATCTGTAACTCAATCAGTTTGTTTCTAATAGAACAACAATTCAGATTCATCAAGTGCAAACGGTGCTGTGTTTCCCCCTTATCGTCGAAAAAATCGAAATCTCTTTACCTTCACTCCTGCTGGCCATATTTCAGGCTTGTTCAATTCTTCTAGAAGTTCAAAGCTTGCTCCCACCTTGAAAGATACGCTGTTTGTCTCATATTCTGTATGTATTTCAGATATTTCAAATTTTTCGTTCGGAAATTTCCTGTTTAGGTACCTCGCTATTTCTTCTGATTGTACCCCCTGTTGTACCCTCGATACGTGAAACCACGCACGCCTGGCTACCCCAGCAAAAGATGGCTTTCCGCTTTCAGCTTCATGTATCTCTCCTACTCCAGTTATCCTATTTTCTTCCCTCTTAAAATTTGTTTTGTGCTCGTTTGTTTTTTGATTTTCTTCTCTCTTTTGCTCTTTTCTCGACAAACCTGGAGCGAATGTCGTTGCTCTCTTTGAACCTGAATTCGCCTCTGACTTTCCTTTTTTGGGGGAATACTCTGAATCAGCGGCAACATTCTTTGGTTTCGCACTATCGGAAATATTGCTCGTTCTGGCAACGTTCTTAATTTTCGGTGCTTCTTCTGGTGAGTTTCGATTTTTCATCAATTCAATTATGGTGTACAGCGATTGAATTTGACGCTCTTTTTCTGCTAATATTCTTTCCGAACTCTCGAGTCGGGTTTTTGCGACTTCTAATTCCATTTTTGCTTGGAATATATTTGACTCATCTTTGAGGTTAGGTGATGTTATTTTCTCACTTGCCTCATGAAAATCATCTTTATTTTCGTTTTCCACATAATTTCGCAAACTCTCACTTACTTGAATCGATTGCGGCACTTTTTTATTTACTATAATATCAACTAGGTATTCTTTTTTCAACTTAATTAGCTCGGAATATAATTCACTGTTTTCGCTCATGTTTCGCAGTTGATATCATTCAGTTTGAAGTTGAAGTGTGACCCTTTCTTAACAAAATGTTTTTTTATTTACGTCAGTATCTCCTTTAGAAAAAAAGATACAAATCAATTTTTAAAACAGTTCAGAACATTACAATACCTTTTCGACTAGTAAACATAAAGAAACATTTGAAAATTAATATCGTGTATTTCCACCTCGCTTTCTCATCACTTCTACCATACGACGTGGCATACTTTCAATGCATTTACGAATTGATTCTGGGAGAAACAACAATTTCTGTTAATGCAGAACAATGCTAGGCCTCACGTTGCACGGGTTGTAACAGAATACTTTGAAGAGGCGAATATTAAACGATTCGTGTGGCCAGCCAGAAGGCCGGATTTAAATCCAATTGAACATGTATGGGATATGCTAGGTAGACATGTTCAAAATCGGCAGCCCAACACCTTGCCCGATTTACGAACAGCCCTTCTTGAAGAACGGGAAAATATTCCCCCAGAAGCAATTCGGAAATGCATTGAGAGTATGCCACATCGTATGGTAGAAGTGATGAGAAAGCGAGGTGGAAATACACGCTATTAATTTTCAGATGTTTGTGTATGTTTGCTAGTCGATAAGGTATTGTAATGTTTTAAATTGTTATAAAAATGTAACACTTTCTTTGAAAATGTGTATCTTGATTTTTTTAGCAGATACTGACGTAAATCAAAGAACATTTTGTTGAGAAAGGGTCACACTTCAAATTAAAACTGAATGATATTAAATTTTCCGCCTCAAATTCACCACAGAGTGTTTAGAAATGAAGGATATAAAACAAGGTTTAGTTTCACCCTGTATAACGGATGAACTGCAGGTATTTTTCGCAAAGTTTCAGGTTAATATAACAAGACCCAATACTATACCTGGTAAAAATTTCAACAGAATCGGCGAACCACGAAAAAGATGCAGGGTGTTGAATTTGACAAAAATTTGCCTGTCCGCAATTTATTGACGGGGAGTGTAGTTTCTTTGACGCACCTTAAGTATAACAAGAAAAGCATTTTTTCTTTTCCTTCGTGCTCTACCGTTCTTGGAAGTCTAAACATTACTTCTAATTCAGCCTACAATTCATTATAATACGGACACTGACTCAATCTCAACTACATTTTGCTGAACCGGAGATTGAAATTCCCTATTGATCGATTTTATAAACTTTTTGACCGGGGATTGAAATGCAATCTTAGTTTGAAGTCCATTCTTGGCCTGACTTATAAATAGACCTTTGTATGTAGCTTACAAGCTGTCCAACTTTCAGCAGCATCTTAAAAGAACTCGCCAGAGCCATTGTCTGGTGGTTTTCGAGCTCTAACATTGGTAGTCGTAGACCGAGAACATTTCATTTATCATAAATCGATACTTACTTGCTTCCTTCTTCAATAAGAGTTATAGCCAGTCTTATCCTCTTTCTCAAAAATATCGTCACAAGGAGAACGATGGTCAAGGTCACGGAGCAGACAATCAGAGCCGTTAACCAGAAATATTTCTTCACGTTATGGAACGATTCCACTACTTGTTGATTTCCTATTTCCTTTTCCTCCGTCAGCATCTTCTGGTATCTGTACCAGCTCCCGTAAACACCTACAATACAACAGTTTCGCTAATTCAAATTCAAAAGGCAAAGGGCAGAAAAACTGTTCTTTCTTGAACAGAAAATTGACGCTCTTGAGATATTTTCCACATTTGTATATGTTTCTTTGAAATTAAGCCGCTGGAAAACTTACCTAAAGCCAAAGAGATGATCAGCCCTATCAGAGAACACCAAACCATCACCCCGGCTATCCATCTGAGCATCATGATGTACACGAGGGTGCAGACTAGGGCGCCCAACAAGAAGTAAAAATTCTCGGCCAACTGATCATCAAATCGTTCACCACATTCTGACCCAACTAAAACAGAGTCGCCTTTTCAACAACGCTACATATTAAGGTTAGTGAAATGTTATTCGTACATCAAGAAAGGAATGAATACATCTAAGACATGAGGAAAAACTCTCCGAAGTTTTCATGAATGAATGTTTTCAGATTATACATACAGGATGTCTCATTTAAAAGGGTCCACCCTCAATAACTCAATCAGAATTTGTGAAAATACTCAGACAAGTCGATTTTTGATAAAAGGGGGACATGAACTAGGATACAAAGCTTGTTGCTACTAGCAAACTGGGTAGTTTTGTGGCAAAAATGTATGCATGGATTCAAATTTGTATGAACCTGCAGTTTGTGTTTTTATAAAGTGGATACTTACAAAATTGCAGGGTGTTTTTTTATGGAATTATGGTACCGATAAAACTACACTCCCCGTCAATAAATTACGGACAGGCAAAATTTTTGTAAAATTCAACACACTGTATATTTTTTTGGTGCTGCGATTTTGTTGCAATTTTCACCAGGTATAGTATTGTGCCTTGTAATATTAACCTGAAATTTACTTTGCAAAAATACCTGTAGTTTAGTTAAGTTCTAATTTGAAGTGTGACCCCTTCTTAACAAAATGTTTTTGATTTACGTCAGTTTCTGCGTTTAAAGAAAAGATACACATTTTCAAAAAAAGTATTGCATTTTTTCAATTTTTATAACAATTCAAAACATTACAATACCTTATCGACTAGCAAACATACACAAACATCTGAAAATTAATAGCGTGTATTTCCACCTCGCTTTCTCATCACTTCTACCATACGACGTGGCATACTTTCAATGCATTTACGAATTGCTTCTGGGGGAATATTTCCACAACAATTTCTGTTAATGCAGAACAATGCTAGGCCTCACGTTACACGGTTTGTAACAGAATACTTAGAAGAGGCGAAAATTCAACGATTGGTGTGGCCAGCCAGAAGTCCGGATTTAAATCCAATTGAACATGTATGGGACATGCTAGATAGACATGTTCGAAATCGGCAGCCCAACACCTTGCCCGATTTACGAACAGCCCTTCTTGAAGAACGGGAAAATATTCCCCCAGAAGCAATTCGGAAATGCATTAAAAGTATACCACGTCGTATGGTAGAAGTGATGAGTAAGTGATGAGTAAGCGAGGTGGAAATACACGCTATTAGATTTCAGATGTTTGTGTATGTTTGCTAGTCGATAAGGTATTGTAATGTTTTAAATTGTTATGAAAATTGAAAAAAATGCAACACTTTCTTTGAAAATGTGTATTTTTTTTTTAAAAGCAGATACTGACGTCAATCAAAAAACATTTTGTTAAGAAAGGGTCACACTTCAAATTAAAACTTAATGATATAAAATTTTCCGCCTCAAATTCACCTCAGGGTGTTTAGAAATGAAGGGTATAAAACAAGGTTTTGTTTCTCCCTGTAAAACGGATAAACTACAGGTATTTTTGCAAAGTAAATTTCAGGTTGATATAACAAGGCCCAATACTATACCTGGTGAGAATTTCAACAAAATCGCAGCTCCACGAAAAAAGGTACAGTGTGTTGAATTTGACAAAAATTTTGCCTGTCCGGAATTTATTTACGGGGAGTGTAAATGAAACAGAGAAGTTCTAAGAAAAAAAATTCTTTGCTTTTACGGAGGCTACACCGAGAACATTTTCAAAAATAGAAGAATTCAAATTGGTAATCATCGAAATGAATGCCAATTTCAATTCCCAGGCTCACAGATCTTTTCATCACGAGATTGGAGAAATTATATAAGATACTGATGATGCCAAACAAGGTTGAAACCGGTATGTCTTTCATCTCAGTGACAAAATCTTATGTCATTTCTCCAATCTCATGATAAAAAGATCTGTGAGCCTGGGAATGGAAATTGGCATTCATTTCGATGATTACCAATTTGAATTCTTCTATGTTTCAAAAAAAAAGAGAAGTTCTAATTTTCATTGAAAGAAAAATATTGAGGGTGGAAACTTTCAAATGAGACACCTTGTATAGTGTGCCGAACAGTAATGATGTTACCAATGTATTGAACGTTTTAAATTGAATCATCGATTCATCCCTTAATTCATGTTATCGTTTTCAAAATTTCCTAAACCCTAGGCTGGCATAGAAGAAATTTGGGCTCTATTAAACCATCAATTCGAAATATTCATCAATTTAATTTTGAATCTAGGAGACGAGAATATTGAATTTAGTTAGATTTCTCCATTAATGGTTCTGGTAGAGCGCATCTACTGAGGGGAAAGTTAGAATTATTAGTAGGATCGGAAATTACAAAGTTCTAGACCTCAAGCCAACTTGAGCATGGTTAAGTTACGTTCCCAACAGTTTTCTCAACGATTCCTTTTTCAATTCTTCACTCGGAATTTCCGAAAGATTTTCTCGAAAGTGAACGTTGAAGTAGCGTACCTGTTCAGTTTCAGCGATTAGCTTAATATTATGCACTGCTTTTTCGTATTTTGCCGCATCGCTCGTATGCTGACGAATCCATTCCTTATCCAGATCAGGAATGCACCTTCCCTGAACTGGAAATGAACAAAGACAGATAATGAGACCAAACGGCACCATCAGTACTGGGAGAAGGCTTTCGTGATTATCACCAATTCCGGATGGTTTTCAGAGATCACACACAGAAACACACACCCATCGTGTAAATTTGCAGTGTTTTTGCACTGGTGAATTCTCAAACCCTTCGACAGCATTATTATTTTGTCTAGGTTTCTTTAATTTGGAAACTTTTGCCTTTAACGAGAACCAGAGTTCACCGATTAATTAAACTGTTCCACAAGAGTTAGGCAGCGTTCACAAACTTACTCAGAGAGTAGAGTAAGAGTATGGCCATATGATCAGAAATATTCTTCGGTCTTTACTCCACACTCGTCGTTCACAAACTTACTCTGACAAATGTAATTCAGAATTCAAACATGTGTATAGGTTATGAATAATACTTTTGCATCATATACATTTTTTATTTATCATTTTTATATTGAAATTGTTGCTATCATGAATGAATAATAGAAGTTTAAGAAAATAATTCATTCTAGTCGTACATTTTCAATTGTGTCTTCGCAGTATAGTCAATTTTTCTTTTATTTGAAAAGCAGAGCACAAACGTGTTTTTTGATGATTGTGAGAAAACTGATAAATGTTCTCAGGACTTTGAATTACTTTTAATGAGACAGGAAGAATGAAAAAGGATATTATTGTCTATAATCTTCTCTTGCAAGCAGAAAATTAAAAATGTTATTACATGTTTTGTTGTTTTATTGACTCTACGCCAGAAAAAAATTAAATACTTCGTAACAAAAAATAGTTTCATTTGAGAAAGCAAACAAAAAGAAGTTAAAAAAATATTGTATGAAAGATAAAGCAAAATATGAATGAATCTTGACAGATCTAAACTCTCGAATATAACAAAATATCAACGTAGATTCCAAATTAGGTACAAAAAACAGTTATTGTGGGACTTTTCATGTCTCGATTTATTTGAACTTGAACGGACCACTCTAGGTTCTGCAATACAGGGAAAAACTCTTTTTTTCTTTACCATTATCTCTTGGTAAAGTTCACTTTGAGCTTGGTTAATTCACTGCTAGCAATTTCATCAAATTTATTAATCATTAAAGTTATTCTTTCCAATATTTCTTTGTTTCACAGAATAGTTGTCTCACTTGAAAAATTAATTGTTTCGTATTTCGTTATTGAAATGAAACAAAACCAGAAATAAATACTTATTTGAATAATATTCAAGTTTCAAAAAGTACACGGGAGCAGGACAGAATGAAAATCGTACGTCACAACTGTCAGAGTATGTGTTTACTCTCCCAAATAGCAGAGTATGCAGAGCTTACTCAGAGGAAGTTTATGAACGCTCACAGAGTATACTCCGAGGAAGACAAAGCAAGTTTGTGAACGCTTCAGAGTAAGGGGAGCTTACTCTGAGTAAGTTTATGAACGCAACCTTAGAGTGCATGGAATATGCTCCAAAGAAGATTAGATGATCATCAACCTACCCCAGCCAGAACCCTTAAATGATCTGAGAGAGCTTCTGCCCGTTTATGGAACCAAATTCCTCAAGAAATGTTCAAAAAACTCGTGTGTAGTATGCAAAGAAGATGTCAAGCTGTTATTGATGCCCGTGGAGGCCACACATTGTATTGAAAGTCTTAAAATGCTTGAATTCTCTGGGAATAAAATTTCGTTATTTTACTCGATTTTTCTTTACTACCCTGTATACGCTGCAGACCTACGTACAGGCTAAAATTAATTTTATTTCCTGCAATCATATTATCATTTTATCACAAAATCTCGTTTAATTATATTTTTTTGCAATTTGAGTTAATATCCCTAACTCATGTGAAGCAGTTTATGACATCAATCTGACTCGTAAAAACAAAATAACTCTCGAAAAAAAAGACAACCTACAACAGAAAGTTTTGTATACTGATTCGGAGATAATGTAAAGTATTTCCGTTTCCCAATGAAACACCATATGGACGTATTGAAGAGCCTATTACAGTCCCCTTCAAGATTGAACTTCTCCATTTCAATGATCGCATCCCCTCATGCTATGGCAGAATAAGGCTTTATCTAAGAAGTATAATAAATACAGAGTGAAATCAGCAGCCAACACATCCAAGAAAAGAGTTGTTAGTATACAAAAGCGTTATTGCAAACTCTACAAAGCAATAAAAAAAGGGAAAGTACTACAGCTACAATCTCTACGTAGAGATAATCCATGATTAAATAAATATACCTGAATTAAGCGTTCCCAGTTAATAAAATCGATGTTATGAATAATGCTTGATGGCAACTTCGCTGCTTCTTCCGAACGTCCATCAAGGGCTTCGTACTTGGATTTTTTTTTCGAGATATTTGAGGTCAATCGCATTATACAAGCACCGATACAAGACTGGATAAAAAAAAGTATGAGTTCAATTGAATAGCAGCGCTAGTTTATACAACCATTTTGGAAAATTTGTTATTGGTTCTACATAGATATACGATTCTCACTGTTTTTGATTTCTCCTCCAGAAAAATATTCTGAACATATTATAGAGCGTTGAAAGTTTCAAGAGAGATTTTTTCATGAAGGTCAGGCCATCATAGTAAACAAAATTATTTGTATGTAAATAAATAAATCTTTTGAAAAAAATGAAGCCCTATTTTGCGTTGATCAAACACACTCAGATAGGACGGCTTTGTAAAGCAGAGAAACAAGAGGTCCCAGAACCGATCCCTGGGGTATGCTGCTAATTAATCTTATTATGTCATTCTTCTAAATGTTGAAACTTCGGATATATCACAGTCCACTTCCGGCATTACAGTGACAATACTATTGAAGCAATATCCGATAGTGATTTTAATATAATGATCTTCGTGAGGGCCATTTTGAGTAAATTGAACTTTCACCAAATTCTTAATTTTCCATTGACAATTTCACGTAAACTTTTCTAGTTATTTCTTTTTTCAAGATCAACACATAACGTTTATACCCATTTGAAATCAACATAAAATAGGCAATTTATTGTTCGAATGTAGAGTGCTAGGTTTTTGCCGACAACTACCAAATCAATCATAAATTTGATCTGAATTCTGTTTACTTCATGTAGTTATGAACTTCTTGAAAACATCTCTTCAAATGATTTTTTTTCTGATCCCCTTCTAAAATGTTAGGAATATCATTTTTTAAGTAGGAGTAATCAATGTGTGAAGTCGTATTTGGAATACAGACTATTTACTAGGGCAAAATTTTCAAAACACCCATAAAAAAAATTTCGAAAACGATAGGACTTTTAATTGATTTTTGATAAGAATATTTCCTTTAATTCAGAATCTCTTAATACCTGCGGTTAGAATTTTCACATCCTCATATCTTCATGTTATACCCCAAACCCCAGCATAGAAAATAGAAAACACCTATACAGGATGGGTGAGTTTGACTTGCACATATATTTCAACAATGGATTCTCGAGCCAAAAAGAAACACCTTTTAATGAACCATTTTTTCCGTATCAACCTTGATACAAAGATTCAGAGAGAATGTAACAGCAATTTAATTCTGTGAATTGCATTCAGACAAAGTAACCAATTTTTTTAATTTCGATGAAATATATTTCCAACATCCTGTATCAGAAAAGAATGGCTAATTCAAAAGGTGTTTCTTCTGACCTCATTATTATTGCGTTGAAATATGTTCAAGTCGAAAACTCGCCCTGCATAACACACAAAACGAAAATTATCACAATGAGAATGAAATACACAGCAGCAACAAAAAATTCGACAAAAATAAGCAAGCTCTCTCTAAAAAGACCAGAATTGAATTCTGGTAATTTCCTTGTTGCTATTTTGACAATACCTATGTGAGAAAATTAATGAAATGAAAACTCAAACTCAACAAGCATCAGCATTAGCATTTGTTAGGAATATTTTTTTTAGTATGATCGATGCTTACCGTTGGTGGTTGGATATTGTGTTGTTACGCAATTGTTGATACTTCTATCGGGATTGCTGTAATCTCTGCAAACTAATTCATCTTTCACGGGACATTTCTCCATACAAACCTGTGACAAAGTTATTTTTGAATGTCCCAATAATGATATTCCATTTATTAGTTTTGCAAAATCAAATACTCCTTTCGAAAGGTTAAATGTATAATATGAATAAACATTTCAAAAATGTTTTCATTTCAGAGTATTTTCCAAATCAAAATTATGAATTCATTGATGATTCACCTGTGGTGTGGGGCATCCTAAGAAAGGAACAGACGGATCCACGCATTTCAAAATATCAAAAAAAAACAGATATTTCTTGGTCGACACAGCATCGTCGATTCCACATCTCAAACCGCTAGAGTCTTTCGGTGCCAAAACAGCTGAGGGGTCCCCGTTATTGTAAGCTGAGGATCAACGAGAAGATGATTTTTCAAATTGGAGGAATCGATGGTAAGGTACTCACCATATAGGGCGATTCCCAACCAGCACCCAATGAAAGCCACGAAGAGAATTAAAAAACACAACATCCGTGCAGGAACGATGCTTCAGGGGTCCGTTGAAATCGGGATCATGAGGAATAGGTTGTCCTGAAATTTTTAAATCGATAAATATAAGAATGCATCAATCTACTTGTGATCTCGATGCAATTCAAAATTTGATCTTGCCATCATTATCTTTCACGAATAATTTGCTGTTTATTTTTTTGAATGAATTGCTTCATATTCATAATTTAAATGAAATTTAGTACTTGTATTTTTATAATTTTTGATATTTTCATTCCATTTTCAATTCGAACTAAGGAATGTGTGAGGAAAATAGTTTGATTTCTGAGGAATCTTAATCGTCGCAATTGATGATTTTGTGACGTTTCAACTCATACGACTGGGTTAAATTAATTATGGATCCAGTAGGCAATGGTCATTAGTGAGGAAACAGAAAAAATCCAGTTTAATTGGTACCTGTTTCATTTGTGTAATGGATATAGACTCAATTCAAATTCAAACAAATTTTTTTACAGTAACTACTAACATATCCTGGCGTATACTAATTTTTACACTGTGGAAACCAGTTATGGAATAGAAGTACATATACTGCTCCACAAGAGTTAGGGATATCGTATTCAATCGTTTGAAAAGTATGTAATCTTAGAAAAAATCGCTATAAAATCATTTTAAAAACTCAATAACAACTCGAATCGATCCAAAAAAAATCAGTATGAGACATTTCGTCAATCTGGTCGCCTTTTTTCTGAATTTTGGTTCTTTGCATATACTTCATGAATGTTCTCATTTTGAAATGAAGTCAGTTTATCAACGGATTCGATTTGAAACGAGTTTTCTGAAAATGCCAAGACGTAAATTAACAAACGCTGAGGCTAATAAGGCTATCAGAACGATACAGGTGGCCTAACTCAGGTTGTTGTAGCGGAAAGGCTCCAAGTCAGCCAAAGGGTGATATCTCGACTTTGGAATAGGTTCAGTGTTGGAAAGACCAAGGCTTGGTGGGCGACGACAAACAACACCTGCTCAGGATCGTTTCATCACCGTTTCGGCGAGAAGAAAGCCTACATCTACGTGTAGAATGTTACGGAATACTCTTCAAAATGCAGATGGAGTCCAAGTTTCCATCGAAACCATCAGACGGCGTTTGAGAGAGTTGAATCTAGGTTCTAGACATCCATGAAGAGGAGTTCCATTAACACGTGACCATAAGCGTCAAAGACTGGAAGGGGCAAGGCAACATATGAATTGGAACGGTCAATGGCGTAGTGTCCTCTTCACTGATGAATCCAGATATGGATGATTTTTCAGATTCTCGAAGAATAAGGGTATGGACAATCCCACGCATACCCCTTAATCGTCGCTATGTCCAAGAAGTTCTACACATTTGTCCTGGGAATATGACCGCCTAACACTATAGGGAGCATGTCATTGACAATGTTTTTCCAAATTTTCACGATAACGCTAGACCGCACCGTGCAGCCATTGTTGAGAATGCGCGCGGGGAGCTTGGTATTCCACATTAACCTATACCTCCGCACTCACCAGATTTGAATTACATAGAACATGCATGGAATATGCTCCAAAGAAGATTAGATAATCATCAACCTACCCAGAATCCTTAAATGATCTGAGAGAGCTTCTGCCCCGTTTATGGAACAAAATTCCTCAAAAAATGTTCAACAACCTCGTGTGTAGTATGCAGAGAAGATGTCAATCTGTTATTGATGCCCGTGGAGGCCATACTTTGTATTGATAGTCTTAAAATGCTTGAATTCTCTGGGAATAAAATTTCGTTATTTTACTCGACTTTTCTTAACCACCCTGTACATGCTGCAGACCTACAAGCTAAAATTAATTTTATTTCCTTCAACTTGAAATCATATTAATATGAATTTTCATCATAAAATCTCATTTAAACTACACTCCCCGTCAATTAATTCCGGACAGGCAAAATTTTTATTAAATTCAACAACCTGTATCTTTTTTCGTGGTATAGTATTGGGTCTTGTAATATTAACCTGAAATTTACTTTGCAAATATATCTGTAGTTTATCCCTAATACAGGGAGAAACAAAACCTTATTTTATACCCTCCATTTCTAAACACACTGTGGTGAATTCGAGGCAGAAAATTTGATATCATTAAATTTTAATTTGAACTATGATCCCTTCTTAACAAAATGTTTCTTGATTTACGTCAGTATCTGCTTTTAAAAAAAAGATAAACATTTTCAAAGAAAGTGTTGCATTTTTTCAAATTTTTATAACAATTTAAAACATTACAATATCTTATCAAACATACACAAACATCTGAAAATTAATAGAGAGTATTTCCACCACGCTTTCTCATCACTTCTACCATATGATGTGGCATACTTTCAATGCATTTCCGAATTGCTTCTGGGGAAATATTTTACCGTTCTTCAAGAAGGGCTGTTCGTAAATCGGGTAAGGTGTTGGACTGCCGATTTCAAACATGTCTACCTAGCATATCCCATACATGTTCAATTGGATTTGAACCCGGACTTCTGGCTGGCCACACGAATCGTTGAATATTCGTCTTTTCAAAGTATTCTGTTACAACCTATGCAACGTGAGGTCTAGCATGGTTCTGCATTAAGAGTAATTGTAGCGTGGAAATACACGCTATTAATTTTCAGATGTTTGTTTATGTTTAATAGTTGATAAGGTATTGTAATGTTTTAAATTGTTATAAAAATTGAAAAAATGCAACACTTTCTTTGAAAATGTGTATCTTTTTTAAAAGCAGATACTGAAGTAAATCAAAAAACATTTTGTTTAGAAAGGGTAACACTTCAAATTGAAACTTAATGATATCAAATTTTTCACCTCAAATTTACCACAGGGTGTTTAGAATGAAGTATATAAAACAAGGTTTTGTTTCTCCCTGTACAACGGATAAACTACCGGTATTTTTGCAAAGTAAATTTCAGGTTAATATAACAAGACCCAATACTATACCTGGTGAAAATTTCAACAAAATCGGAGAACCACGAAAAAAGATACAGGGTGTTGAATTTGACAAAAATTTTGCCATTCCGGAATTTATTGACGGGGAGTATATATTTTTTTGCAATTTATGTCAATATCCCTAACTCACGTGGAGCAGTTTATTTGAATAAATTACGAAGAATCTGTCATAATTTGTTGAAAGCGTCACCTACTGTTGATTAATCGAAACAATCCTCATATTCTTGATAGCGAAACGAATTCTGAACAGTGCATGCATACATCATATATTCAGTCACATTGCTTTGATAACGTTCAAGTTGTTCAGAGGTAAAGATGTACACTATAAAATGTTCGAATACAAACGGTCTATATTTTTGGCGGTGATTCTCTAATTCTTCAAACACTGTTTCGAGTCAAGATTTCACGAGAAAATTCAGCAATTTTTGTCAAGAGACTCACCTGTACCCCTGTCGTCACGTGGGCAACAAAAACACGCCATAACAGCACTAATGAATGGCAAACCGATCGATTTTTACCGTAAAATCGCGTATCTGCCTCATACGCACTGATCGAGATCAACGAGAGTAAATATTTGAACTGTGACTGAGTCAATTACCGGCAGATAAACAGAAATGATGTAATTAGAGTGGCCGAAATGTCTTTTAACGCAGGCAGTACCGAACAGTTCAGGTACTCGAACCCCCTCTCTTTTTTTCTACAAGCCGAACTTCTCGGAAGTGCCAAGGTATTTACGGGAAAAATAAACAGAACCAGAGGCGTAGGAGAGCAAACGAAAATTCGCAAATATGTTTATATTCTACCAATTGAGGATTTTCCGATCTTGAATAAAGTACTACCCCGGTTTTAGTTCTGTGGATTTTTTAACACTAATTACTGTTTGGTTCCTAATAAACTACGGTTAATAGGGCCGGAAGACTCTTTCAATGTTAATTAATGTACACTCTCCGTCAATTAATTCCGGACAGGCAAAATTTTTGTCAAATTCAACACCCTATATCTTTTTTCGTGGTTCTCCGATTTTGTTGAAATTTTCACCAGGTAAAGTATTAGGTATTGTTATATTTACCTGAAATTTACTTTGCGAAAATACTTGTGGTTCATCCGTTATGCAAGGTGAAACAAAACATTGTTTTATACCCTTAATTTCTAAACACCCTGTGGTGAATTTGAGGCGGAAAATTTGATATCATTAAGTTTTAATTTTAAGTGTGACCCTTTCTTAACAAAATGTTTTTTGATTTACGTCAGTATCTGCTTTAAAAAAAAGATACACATTTTCAAAGAAAGTGTTACATTTTTTCAATTTTTATAACAATTCAAAACATTACAATACCTTATATATATATATATATATCGACTAGTAAACATAAACAAACATTTGAAAATTAATAGCGTGTATTTCCACCTGTATGCCATACGAGGTGGCATACTTTCAATGCATTTTCGAATTGCTTCTGGGGGAATATTTTCCCGTTCTTCAGGAAGGGCTGTTCGTAAATCGGGCAAGGTGTTAGGCTGCCGATTTCAAACATGTCTACCTAGCATATCCCATACATGTTCAATTGGATTTAAATTCGGCCTTCTGGCTGGCCACACGAATCGTTGAATATTCGCCTCTTCAAAGTATTCTGTTACAACCCGTGCAACGTGAGGCCTAGCATTGTTCTGCATTAACAGAAATTGTTGCTTCCCTCAGAAGCAATTCGTAAATGCATTGAAAGTATGCCACGTCGTATGGTAAGAGTGATGAGAAAGCGAGGGGAAATACACGCTATTAATTTTCAGATGTTTGTTTATGTTTACTAGTCGATAAGGTATTGTAATGTTTTGAATTGTTATAAAAATTGAATAAATGCAACACTTTCTTTGAAAATGTATCTTTTTTTCAAAGCAGATACTGACGTAAATCAAAAAACATTTTGTTAGGAAAGGGTCACACTTCAAATTAAAATTGAATGATATCAAATTTTCCGCCTCAAATTCACCACAGGGTGTTTAGAAATTAAGGGTACAAAACAAGGTTTTGTTTCACCCTGTATAACGGATGAATTACACGTATTTTCGCAAAGTTTCAGGTTAATATAACAAGACCCAATACTATTCCTGGTGGAAATTTCAACAAAATCGGAGAACCACGAAAAGTCATACAGGGTGTTGAATTTGACAAAAATTTTGCCTGTCCGGAATTTATTGACGGGGAGTATATTTTCTGATACTATTTTGAGTTTTCATGCCCAGTCTGCGGAAGAAACTTAATTAATAAAATTTCAAATAAAAGATGCTTCTACGTAAATTCTCCTTTTCATGAGAAAATCAGTATGGAAAAATTGTTGCCTATCAAATAATTGGCACCAGAGTAGATTTTTTCAATTCGTCCACTTGATTTGCAATCCTTACCAAGATCATAAATAAATGTAAAATTACATGTAGTTGCGTCTGTATGTTTTTGTTTAATTTCTTTCATCTCATTTTACTTAGGAGAATTTTAAAAAAGATTTCGCTCAAGTGTGTAAATATCACCTGATTATAACTCAGGTTTAAATCTTTCCTGAAAATAAACGTCGATATACCGAAAGCCTATATGAAGATGTAATAATATCAAATACATCTCACCACTTTTCTTGGGCTCGTTACTTTTTCCACAACAGCAAAGACTCATCTTTTTTCCACATGTGAGAAAATACCGTGTGAGCGAATTGCTTCGGAGTCACCAGACCAACAGAGAAACCAGAAATTGAACAACTGGGGCATTCTTATCGGATAGATAAATATTTAATTACACACATATATCTGGAAATATATCGGAAAATCCGGTCTAACCCCTCCGATATCGACGCAAATCGCACGATAATTAGTTGTAATGATAAAAAATTCTACATGTTCTAGGAACGTTTTCGAGTATCATTTCCAGTGAGAAACTTCCGAAAATAGATCATTTATGAACATTTCAACGAATTGATAAATGCTCGTGAATATTGCAAATTTCGGTTCCTGCAATATCAAATTCAAAGGGAAGGAAACATTACAAAAGTGATAACCGTTGCAATTTTGTCCCTTTTTTCCTCTGATTGTCAGTTGCAGTTTCAATCGTGCTCTTCTAGCCAGTTTATCAATAATCATTTATTGATTATTGATAAACTGGTTATTCGAATGCAAAAGTCATTGATAGTATTGTATAGCTGAGTTTAAAATTCAGCGGTGGTGTTACAATCTCAAACCAAGAATCCTCTGAAGATGCCTACCGCAGATGTAGGCGAAATGGACCAGAGTCAATAAAGCCCGGAAGACTCTCTGAATGTTATTATATCCGGTCGTGAAAGCCTTCAACTATTTTACTAGTTTTAAATATTATTTATATTTTAACATCGAATATCATTTAGTGATTTTTGCATTGAAAATATCGATTAGCATATGCACATGTTTTCTCTATCATACAAAATTGACACATAATAAATAAATTCAATAAATTAAATGAATGAGTGTTGGAAGGAGCTTTATGTACGAGTATCATAAAAATGGAATGCTAGTACAAGATATAACAAAATTGAGAAGATTTGACTTGTTTCATGTGTAAATGAGGACCAGCCAGGACCATTATAAAACTTGGAAGAAGAAGAGGAACCTATCAAAATGACAATTGTTTCACGTATTGTCTCTTCACGAAAAAAATGAGTAAAGAAAATTTGAAGATGATAATACTCACTAGACTTGAATTGATGCTTCTTTTTGTCGATTGATTGCTCGGAATAGAATCTTGAGAGTTTCTCGGACAATTCTTCCACGACCGAAGTTAATTTTTTCCGCCACATTATTCATTGCGTTCGGGGATTATTGAAAGAATTCCAAAACTAATCCAAACTAGAAGATTTTGGGTTTTTCAGTACCATTTCGAATTTTGTGCTAAAATAATTTTTGCTCGAGCATTTGGCGTTTGCTAGATAGATAAAAAGCATAGAACTTGTGAAATAGAGGAGATTTGAAGTTTATTATCATTTTTTCTTTTTCTTTAACCATTATGGCAATGCATTTCATGGATCCACACCAGCATGTACCTACTAAGATGGGTTATTATCATTTCAAACCAGCTCGTTTTTGAACTGGTGAAAGAATACTTTTGTCTTGCGTTATGAATAGGTTACTATTAATTGAACCTTTATTGCCAGGCGAGCGGTTGAATGATATGGTTTTTAAAAGTGAAAATAGGATAAAATATAATCCGAATATCAATACAGGTATAAGGATTATCTCTCTAGCCTTGAGAGGCACCTTTTTCATGAAGAAATTAAAAACAATTCACTTCGTACTTTTCCGAAAATCCATTAATGCGGAACGAGCAGTTATGAAATTTAATCTTGTCAACGCTATCTCATGAATTATTCGGCTCGTTTCCGACAGAGGAAAATAGAAAGTGCGAGCCAGACATCACGGAGCCATCCCAGCGAAAACAATCGGTAAACAACCTCGAATCGAATATAGAACAAGAAAAGGAAGATGTCATGTTATGTTTGAATTTTAAATTAAAAAAAATGGTTACTCACCGTACTTGTCCGGATGGTCCGATCCAGGAGCCATTTCTCTTCGTCGTCACACTGAAAAATTGGAATTATCAGAAAATATCTTCGGAGCATCCAGTGGCGGGTAAAAAGGGAAGACGTGAGAGGCAAGAGAAAATTCTTATTTGAGAGCAGGCGAGAGGAAAATTCAATTTTGTTCAATTCTGATAATGATATCAATGAGAAAACCAGATACCGTAAAACGGGTCTACTTGAAAAGGACGAGACAACTTGAAAATTTCAGCAGCCATTGCTTAAGTCGCGTGCTACCGACATTTAATGTGAAAAATGGGGCATTTATGTTAGGCTAGCGCTTCGACACTTTTTAGTTTGTAGATTAGATAATACGCTGGAAGTTTGTTCTGTTGATTACACAAAGCGCCTATGAGTGATGTAACGCAGCCACATTTTTTTTAAAGAGACTGGTATTTCCCTTGACACTCTAAATCTCAAATATACAGGATGTTTCAAAAAAAGGTGACCATCTCTCTAGGATAGGTAGAAAACTGAAAAATAATAGGGGTTTGTTCAGTGAAAAAATTTCGTAACGCCATCCGTATTCAAGATACAGGGCGTTGAAAAAGAAAAAAATTTAAACATTTTTTACGATTTCTCCGAAACAACTAGGAACAATGTAATGAAATTTTAGACGAATATGTTTCGGAAGCTGATACATTCAATGAGTGTGTTTTGATGTCTGACTCTCATAGAGGGCGCTAGTTACACGGTTCATACCAAGTTGTTTTGATCATAATTTTTTTGGTATCAGATTTATAGAGCTAAATTTTGAGCGATATCAAACATCATTCAATTTTACACTAAAAAGGTACTCTTGATGAAACTCGATAGTATGCACCGTTTTCGAAATATTTCGATTTGAAAATTATGAAGCAATAACCCATGCTGGTATAAAGTATTGATAAAATACCTTTATTTTTTGTTGTCATTTGAGGGGCTACTCGAAAATGATGCGATTTTACAAAAGAAAGCCAGGAAGTCGAAGATATCGAGACTATGATAATACAACACAACGTAGTTTTTGGTCCTGAAAAATATTCTGTTTTCTTGTGTTATAAAATGTTTGGTTTATCTATGGGAGATGATTGCCTTTCATTGAGGTCCCGTAGCGGTCTTCAAACATCTGAAGTGCCGAAAAATCATCACCTGGAAGGTCGTATCCGGTTTGAAAAAACCCTCACGACCAGAGAGCAAGAATTTGTGGATTTTGAATTTGAATATCGAAGGAATTTCGAAAGACAAGTGTGATTACGTCTCCAAATTAGCTGATGAACTTGGTATCGAAGTGATTCTTCTGCAAGAAACCCACACGGCAACAGAAAAAAATCCTCGTGAACGACGACAGTTGAAAGGTTATGTATTAATTGATTTTTTTTTCAAGTTTAGTTTGTTATGTTAAAAAATTATCAGTTCGTAATTTTCAACAGATTCGGAAAGGGGAAATTGATGGAGTTTTTTTTTCATTTCTTTCAAATTTTGTGACATTTCTGTCATAAATATTTATAAACCTCCGAACATTATTTGGCCAAGAAATCTGAATGTTGGTGTTTTTTAAAAAGTAGCAAATGCATTTCTAAAATGCATTTGATTTATTCTGAACAATCGATTTCTTTTCTGCTTTTGTCTTTTTTCATTTCAGATGAAGAATTGCGAGTCGTTTTGGGAAGAATCTGTTTATCCGAGCCCATCGACGGATAGCATGAAGATGATCACACTGATGTCTTTCAAGATTTTCCTGATATTTAATATTTTATGTTATTTTTTCACGGGGAGACAGGTTTTTCGGCTGAGGTTTTTTCCCTGGCTGCATAGTATCGTATGATACTAGTGATGATAGTATCGTATGATTCTATAGTATCATACGAAGAATGTTATGATACCCCGTTTTTTTTTTTACCTCAGCTTAGGTACTTTTTGTTTCAACATTTATTGTATTATTTTAGCTCTCTTTTTCATAAGAATATATAATATATATACTTCGAGATGCGCTTCTATTACACAAGGTGTACGCCGAATTTGACCAGTTAAATTATTAAACTCGAAATTGGTCTCATTTGGAACAAGCTTATCTCTGGAATTTCTTGATATAAATCGTTTTTAGTTTCATATACTGTTGGTCCATATAAATATTTTCTCATTAATCCAACCTGAATACCCTATTTCACAAAAATAAAAGAGGAGACCAATCCTTTAACTGAAAGCATGAAATAAACATATGAATGTGGTCCAGATTCTTCAGAAACAATAAATATAGATACCCATGATATGAATGAAGAAATAATTTCCGAATAGTGTCCTAGTTTCGAAAGGGATCATTGAAAATAGAACGACTCAACGACTGACGACTGAGTAACGATCACGTGTTTCCGTTCTGCCAGCGTGCGTCTACTGGAAAGCGCAAACAAAGAATCCCAACGTGAAGTGACCAATCCACGGAGATCAACGAACCTCCTGGACTGGACCCCTGGGCGGCGAAAACAAAACAATTGAAATGAGAAGAAAGGAAAAGTTGACAGGAGATCATTAGATAGACATTTATTATTTGAGAATTTTCATCTCGAACACTTAATTTATTTTTTTAATTAAAACGTTCTTAGCAGACTCACCTTGAGCACAAGAAATACCTACTTCAACAACGGATGTAGCAACACTATAATCACCGATCAACCTGTTTACAAACAACGATAAGTAGACACGTTGTACTAGTTATACATTTTGAACAACAATTCCGTCGGGACAATCATAATAATTGGAAAATTTCAACAAAACACCCGTCTATACTACTCTTCACCGATGTTATTCCGTGTGTCATTTAAAGTTTCGAATTGCATGACGACTTGAATGCGAAAACAAAATCTAGCAGCCTGGCTACCAAACAGCTGAACAGCTGATCGCAGACTGTTTTCTCTCCTCTCCTTCTCCATCCTGATCCTCCCTTGGGTCTTCTGTTCGCTCTGATTTACCGTCTAAAGGTCATCCTACACGCATGGATTCATCTCGGAAAGGAAGGATCAATATTCGAGAATTTATTTGCTGTGAGGAATTGTGCTAGATTTGTACTCCTATGTGCCTCTTCGAAAAATAGGATTTCAAAAACTAAAGAAAATTGTGCTACACATCTACTGAGTTGTACCATTCGAATTTTTCCGAAAGTCTGTCTAGTTTTGCAAAAAGATCGAAATTGAAAAAAGAGTAGCCAGCACTTTCGTCTCCCCGTAATTGAATGAAAAAATTTGTGTTGTCATATGCCGTAAATATTTTCTCAAAAATAGATTTTCCTACAAATTACGATAATTTGGGTGAGATTTTTCTCCTTTTTTTTCGTCAAAAATTGTTTTATATCATTGTGCCGCAATTGGGCCGGTCAAATTTCCAGAAAAAATCAATAGGTTTCCGTCATATGGAAGAAATTGTAGAAAAATCAACTCACCTGGCAACAGAGCGTAAAAAGTTGACTGAGCACTTTTTGAAAAAATGTTTTGTGCAAAATTGTTTCAGGTTTGTGCCATTTTGTGCCGTTCAAACTTTGATTATGATAATGTTCTAACATGTTGATGCTCCTAAAATTAATAATTCTTGAGTTATTTAGGATATTCTGATTTTATGTCGTACGTAGCGTCAAATTCATGAAATTATAAATGAATTCAGAGAAGAGGTGTGTCACTAGTAATTTATTGGAATAATTTATCTTCTATGACCAAGGTCATTGTTGATATGAAACAGATTCTATGAATTTGACGCTATACGACATAAAATCAGAAAATCCTGAATAACTCAAGAATTATTAATTTTAAGATCATCAACATGTTAGAACATTATCATCTTTTTTCTTCGCAGAATCCAACCCAATCAAAATAATAGGGTTCTAATTTGAAAAACGAAAGTTATTGGTCAATCTTGATCCCAATTTTTGACCCAATATTTGGAACACCCTGTGACAAGTTTTTCAAAATTCTAGAAATGTACAATATTTCCACTGTCTTCGACTACAAACACGTGAAAACAGTTAGTTCTTAAGATGTCTAGATTAGAAATAACAAACATAATACCAAATACTCTAATCTCCCCTTTTTCTTCAGTTTTTTTTTTTATATTTTGAAAAGTATTCTGACGAATGCAACGATTTGACAACGACTGTATTCAGAATCGCATACTCTATCAAATTAAAAAACAAAAAAACAGAAACACAAAATTTTTAAAATTTTTTTTCACTCCCTATTTTAGCTCGGTAGATACTGTCAAACAATATCATAATCTCAATTTCCAGATTTCAAATAGGTCCAGTTCTCCAGAAAACGCCTAATAGGCCGTCGAACTTGGTATACCTTGTATAACACATTCTATGAAATATCTTGAGAACTGTATGGTAATCAAAATTAAAACTTTTTCTCATTTTCTCCATATGAGGGGAAACCTGTTCATTTTTTCTGTAAAAAAGAAAAGTGCAAGGCTACCTTTTCTTCATTTTCGTAATTTGCCAGAAAATCTGAAGAATTTTCGAGAAAATATTTATGGCATAAGACAGCACAAATGTGTAGCACAAATTTCATTTGTGAGCAGAAAAAACGAAAGAGCTGAGCTTTTTTTTTAATTCCGATTTTTCAGGAAATAAGACAGACTTACGGAAAAATTCAAACGGCACAACTGAGTACATGCGTAGCAAAATTCTTTTCAGTTATTGGAATCCAGTTTTCCTGACTTTTTTATCATTTTTCTAATTTGCCGGGAAATCTAAAAAGTTTTCGATAAAATATTTACGGCAAAAATAAGCACGAATGTAGCAAAAATTCTTCCATTCATTCTTGAGGAAAAAAAACAAAAGTGCTGGGCTAGCTTTTTTTATCCAATTTCGAATTTTCTGGAATCTACTCGGAAAAATTGGAACGACACAAGTCTTTTTTGAACGGTTGTCAAATTGTGTTGGATCCAACGACAACAAATTCTTCTGGCAGTCAAATTTTCATGCATTTTTTGACCGCGAGTTACTGTAAACAACACAAATAGCCTCTAGTACTTTAATGACCTAAGTTAAGTACCCATTTCGTTATGATTATTCACAGGACCGGTTTCGTTCAAAACTATGTAGAACCATTGAGTATTAACTATATATAATTATTATATTTATACTCAATGGTAGAACGGATCGTATCGTCGGTACCGGCCTTTAGACGGGCGCGGATATACGATAGAGATCTAGTGTGTTTTGAAATTTAATGTATTTCGTATTAATTGGGTTCTCCAACGTATTCAGGAGATATGTTTTATCGTATGGCACACGGAAATACCGTATTCATCTAAAAATCGGAAAAACAATTCCCAGAATGAGATGAGAAGATTAGGTTCATTCAGAATTCAGAATCTATATTTAGCCAAGATTATTGAAAAAAATTCGAGCATTCGCCCATTCCATGATAGAAATTAGATGACGTTGAAAATGGATCGCATACTTTTTATAACAGTTGCGGTAGGTTCATTCAATCGAGAATTTAGTATTTAGTACAATAGACTCATTACATATTATGTATAATAACGACTGATAATTCTGAACAAATATTATCATGTTTCATTGAAACTCAAGTTAACCCTGACCTTCTTTATTCAATGCAATCACATTGTTTTTTCCATATGAGTAATGCGTTTCTTTCCATGCAAAAATAGATACATAATTTATTTAAAATTTTCGGACTCACCGTATATCGCTTTCAATAATAAGCGTTGATAAGACAAATTCTAACTACTTTGAACAGTCATACCGTAACCACTTCACTGTTGTTGTCTAATTCCGCGGCACATGTTTACAGGTAATGAACTTGTCCATCACATAGTATGTGTAATATAATGTAGAATTACTGATAAAGAATCTACTCTGACTGCCCACTCTCCTCGAGATATCAGGACGGAGTGGTTTCGATAAAAACAAGGCAACTCCTACTTGTGGAGGAGTTGTTGAATGAAATAATTGCAGTCTCAACCTCACGATGGCCTTCCATTGTTGGGAATTTGGATCAGGATTTCACACTGATGGTTTGGTCAATGAATCCGACAATGTTTTCGACCAAGGTCGTTGCTGTAGAGGAATTACGCATGAAAAGTGCGTACAGCCCAGAAAAAGAGCTTCAAACTGTGACAGTAACTGATACACCTTCTCATAAAAATCTTTGATAACAAATAATAATTTTTTTTGAAACATAGATGAATTCAAAATAGTAATCATCGAAATGAATACCATTTTCAATTCCCAGGCTCAGAGATCTTTTATCATGAGGTTGGAGAAATGATATTAGATTTTGTCACTGAGATGAGAAATATACCGGTTTCGGCCTTGTTCTGCCTCATCAGTATCCCGCACATCTCAGGACAAAATCTTCAAAAAAAACTTCAGAATTTATAGCAATTGGTTGTGAAGTAATGAGTAAAATATTACAAAGTACTAAGGTATTTTATTTTCTCAAAAACAAATAATAACATTATAATAAATCTTGATGTGAATCAGACCGAATCCATTCAAATTCTTCACAGGATATCTTCAAATTCTTCTTACCCTTCTTATGTACTTAGCTGAGAGCCTACAAACTTTCTATTTATGCTATGGATAATTCTACTATTCTCTATCTTCTACTTCCACTTTCTTTCGTCTTCAAGAAAAGAGCAAAAGTTGGGGGATCAAGAAAGTTATACAGGGTGTCGAGAAAGACCACGTACAACGAAAATGGAATATTGTTTATGTCTCAGTTTTCGATATTTGATGTTTTATGCAAATGTTGAATTTTTTCACATCAAATACTTACATTTACATACTTTTCGAATCAGTTTTTTCGTGAATATTGTTGAATGAGTGCTTTAATTAATGCACCGAAAAATCACACAAAATCTCTTGCAAGGAATCTGAAAATAAATGTTTAAAATTCAGGTTTTATATAAAGTATTTTTTGTACCGAATTCGATATGAGGTGGTCTAAAAAAAAGCACTGGCCATTTCCTGCAAATTGCGTTGAAAATTTGCTGATTCTGTGAGGATTTTGAATCCGAAAAATCCAGGTGATAACCTTCTTCAGAAAATCAGAAATTCAAAAGTTTAGCGAAAATTCTATGAAAAACTGATTTTGTCACCTATTCAACAAAATAAAAAAAATAATGATATCATAGGCGTAACGAAGGGGGGTTATTGGGGACGTAACCCTTCCCCCCCCATTGATCATACGAAATTAAAAAAATTGTAAGTAACGAATAAAATATATAAAAATTTTAAAGATTTTCTTGACTGGTAGGGGTTGACCCCCCATGACTCAACTCTGGTTACGCCAATGAAATATATTACCACCATTGCTACCACAGATCGGTTTTGTGGAAACATAGAATAATATGGGAAACGTTCATTGCCATGCATTGTTGACATTCTGAAAATGACCCTACAATTAAAAGAAGAATTTGAAAAAATAGAATAGCGAATAGCTGACCTAAGACTAAATACGGAAAACATTCCAAACTATACGTATATAGTATTCCAAATTGACCAAATTCTAATCAGTAGTCTCTCTACATGCAAATGCAAATAATACACATAATTAGGATCTCTTTTTCGATTTAAAATTAAAATATCCATCAAAGGCTTTCTGTGACTTATAGAATGATGAAATAAAATTATTGAAACGTTGTTATAAAATTTTATTGTTCCAAATATTTTGCTCAATTCCAAAAACAAAAAATTGATTAGAAAATTTTAAATATTCATTTTAAGCATCATGTAACATTCCCCACCAATCTTCTTTTCTTCCAAAATTAATAATGTCAATAATGAACATTTAACCAGTCCAGGAAGTGTAACTTTGCGAAACGTACGTTAGATGGTTCTGATATCGATTCCCCTTTTATTTTTGTAAATGAAGTAACGTAAGCGTGGCTAATCAAGGCACGAAAAGGTAAATTTTTTCTTTAAATTTCTGTGTTGGGTTACTTTAGTATCGAAAACGTGGTCACAACTAGTCTAGAAATTATGATTTCGAACAGGGCGAACGAATAATATTTCAATTGACATTTCAGTTATATCGGAACATCTGTCAATAAACCTACAACAAACATAAGTGTCTGTCGTGCACCCATTTTCTGAAAAATTCTCGTTTCACCATCATTTGTTGATTTATTTTCGCAGAAAAATGAGCAGCTCTGAGGAGGTTTCATGGATTTCTTGGTTTTGCGGACTTCGAGGAAATGAATTTTTTTGTGAGGTTAGTAACGACCAGAATTGTGTAGAGACCATCCTTAAATTGCCAATTTATGTTTTCAGGTAGATGAAGACTACATACAGGATAAATTCAATTTGACTGGGCTAAATGAACAAGTACCACATTACAGACAAGCTCTGGATATGATTTTGGACTTGGAACCTGGTTTGTGAATGTTTACTTATGTTATTGTTTCAAATAACTTTTCGATATTTTCAGATGATGATTTAGATGATAACCCGAACCAGTCTGACCTCATTGAACAGGCGGCAGAAATGCTATACGGATTGATACACGCAAGGTACATTTTGACAAACCGAGGGATTGCTCAGATGATAGAAAAATATCAGACTGGTGACTTTGGATTTTGTCCCAGAGTGTACTGTGAATCTCAACCCATGCTTCCGCTAGGTAGTAATGTTTGCATTGTGGTTTCAAATTGAATTTTATCCGTTTTGTTTTTAAGGTTTATCTGATGTGCCTGGTGAAGCCATGGTGAAAACTTACTGCCCCAAATGTATGGATGTTTACACGCCAAAGTCCTCTCGTCACCACCATACGGATGGAGCCTATTTTGGTACTGGATTTCCACATATGCTCTTCATGGTTCATCCGGAGTATAGACCTAAGCGTCCTACCAATCAGTTTGTTCCTAGGTAAGCGAGATTTCAAAGTGGAACGGAATTTTAGTATGATTTTTATCGCCTCGAGAGTGTTATCTTCTAAACTGATGCTATTTGAATGTCTCTCAGTATTTTCGCTGCATATTTTATTAACGAGTGTTTGTATATTTTAAAAACATTATTCTTGGCAGAAAAGAAAGTTTTACCTTGTTCCTTCGATGTACATTGTTACATTTTTTTTAAGGCTTGTAACAATTTGAATGAGGTCCAGAAAGAAAAATGCTGTGGCAAGTTTGTTTATTTCAAAATTTCCTTGTCATATCCAGGGTTATTCATGAATATGGCTCTATAGAATATTCTTAGGAAAGACACAAGATTCACGATTGAAATTCTAAAGGTGATCTTCAAGCAAGAAGACGACGTCTCCTATATTTTTTCAAGGTTCTAGAACATCAACTTTCGTTTTTCAAATGGGAAGACCCATTTTTTATTGCATAAATAGATTCTCCATTGAATTCTGAGTCTTTTTGTTTCCAAAGTTTGAATTTTCCTTAGAAAATTCTCTTTAGATGAGGAAATACGAATAAAAAATCTCAAAATTGAACTCTGTTGAAATACAGACAACTTCGAGTTTTTTTCACTAAAAATTCTCATTTTTGAGAATGTCTGTGAAGAAGAGCTGATGCTTCTTTTCTGATAGCGTGATTTTCAGAATATGATACAGGAGGTCACGAATTCTTTGTCAAAGTTGGAAGTGACGAAACATCAAAAAGTCGTTTTTTTCAAATTGGAACCGCATTTTTTCGAAGCATTTTCGAAATCTTCGTCAAAAAATAATAGGAGCATACGTCCAAGACTTTTATCCCAAAATGAATATTTTTCGAGATATTCAGGAGAAAGATTTTGTCTTCAATTTTCAATCTCATTCCAAATGTGTTTTTTTTCTGGAAAATAATTAGAGGTCAAGCGAAATTTTTGGAAATCTCTGTAATCGGGAAATTACTTTCTTATAGTTCAGACCATTTCAGTTCTTCTTAATTTTTTTTAAGCTTAGGATAATTTCCGCAAATTCTCAATTCTAGAGAATTTCTTTTTTGTCATGGTAGGGAAATTTGAATTTTCAGTTATGAAATTGTTACATGTTCTGTTAATTATTCTGTCAAAAGTATTAAAAATTATTACAAATTATTTTTTTCTGCATTCCTGAGGATTTTTTACGATGACTCCACTATTACTCTCATTGAGAACTTTAAACCAATTGTTGCTCTTGCATTACAGATTATAATTCAAAAACTTAACTCGTCTGAACTATAAGAAAATATTTTCTCGATAACAGAGATTTTCAAAAATTTCACTTGACCGCTTATTATTTTCCAGTAAAAAGACATATTCGGAATGAGATTGAAAATTGAAGACAAAATCGTTTTTCCTGAATATCTCGAAAAATATGCATTTTCGGATAAAAGTCTTGGACGAATGCTCCTATTATTTTTGATGAAGATTTCGAAAATGCTTCGAAAAAATGGGGTTCCAATTTGAAAAAAAACGAATTTTTGATGTTTCGTCACTTCTTACTTTGACAAAGAATTTGTGACTTCCTGTATCATATTCTGAAAATCAAGCTATCGGAAAAGAAGCATCAGCCTTTCTTCTTGGAGATTCTCAAAAACGAGAATTTTCAATGAAAAAACCTCGAAGTTGTCTGTATTTCAACAGAGTTGAATTTTGAGATTTTTATTTTGTATTTCCTCATTTAAGGAGAATTTTCTCGGGAAAATTCAAACTTTCAGGATAAAAAAGACTCAGAATTTATAGGAGAATCTATTTATGCAATAAAAAATGGGTCTTCCCATTTGAAAAACGAAAGTTGATGTCACTTCTGGAAAAACCGAAAGTCCTAGAACCTTCAAAAAATATACGAGAAGTCGTTTTCTTACTTGAAGCTCACCTCTAGAATTTCAATCCTGAATCTTGTGTCCTTCCTAAAAATATTCTATAGAGCCATATTCGTGAATTACCCTGTATTGTATAGCCACTAGGGCGGCCTTGGAATTTTGACATATAGCACCCTGCATTAAACAAAAATGGGAGGTTAAAACACTTGTCAAAGCGTTCTTGGTTTTGAATCAACATTACTTTGACATTCTCACAATGAGAATTTCTTAGGAAAATGGATGAAAAAAATTAGTTTTGATTTTATTAAGAAAGCTGTGATCATTTTTTGACACTATTTTTGTGTTATCAATCCAACCATTTAAATTTTCACATTTTTAATATTAGTAGGATAGATTCAAGAGTACATGGGATAATTTTTTTTCAGATTATTTGGTTTCAAAATCCACCCTCTGGCATATCAGTTACAGCAACAGGCCGCATCTACCTTCAAATGTCCCCCCAGAAACTTCAATAATGGAAAACGCTAAAAATAGATGAATTGTATGTCAACATTGTAATAGATTGTGGTGGAACATGCTAGTTTGAAGTAATTCTTAAATTTTTTTGTTCAAACTCTAACAACAAATGAAACTTGTACATTTTCATTCTAATTAAGGCTACAATAAACAAACTATTGTTATCCTATTGACATCAGAGGGATATATGATACCTTGGCATTCCACTCTTCGAACTTGACCCTACCTGCACTGCAAGATATTTACATTTAGATTTTATTTTTAGTACTTTGATTTCAATAAATAAGTTAATTTCTCGTCCACTTTTTAGATTCGACTATTTTTCTTTCACTAGCAGAAGCCATGTTTGTTGTTGTTCAATAGGAGACTTTTTATTTATTAACCTCTCTCTTATCTTGTTGCGGAATTACTTTTATTTGGGAATCCCAAAATATAAGTTTGAAATTTGAAAACTTCCTTTTTCCCAAACCTTGAATATGTGCATTATTATGAAGAAAAATAAATACAGAATTACAAGAGTTTTGAGAAATTTGAGTTAATTTATTTCAGTTCTTTTATGAGATCTAGAGTTGAAACAATGAATTTACATACAGGTGTTTTCAAAAGATTCCTTATTTTCAACAGCTGTTAGAA
Source organism: Hippodamia convergens (assembly GCA_038502775.1). Taxonomy (NCBI): domain Eukaryota; kingdom Metazoa; phylum Arthropoda; class Insecta; order Coleoptera; family Coccinellidae; genus Hippodamia; species Hippodamia convergens. The sequence goes on from CM076609.1 coordinate 144,209, forward strand.
ACCATCAAATTTATTATTTAATCGAAAGTAGCTTGCAACAATCTTTCAAAATTAAGGTAAAAAGTTTTTTGATGAAATACATACTTATGCGATCATTAATATTGCTATCATTAATAGAAATAATAAAAGGCCTTAATTTACGGCTAATAACCTCGAAGAAGTCAATGCCGAAAGCATATTAAAACATTTTTTTCTTTATTAAATATTTTAAACTCAAAAAACATTTATAGACTCAAAAATTTGACTGATTTCGCAGACCAGTAAACCCTTATTTCAAGCCTGAAAATGGGCTTGAAATTTAGCACAGATTGATATAATTATAAACTGCAATTAAAAAAAAGTTTTGTTTTCACGGCTTGGAAAATTTGACAGATGAAAGATTATTTTAAAGAAAAAATGAAAAAGTAAAATAGTATAATAATAATATATTTATTAGTCCAGTAAGACAATATAAACATGTATTGGACAGGTCAATGAACAATTATAGTTCGAAATATAGAAAGAACATCACATATCTTCAACAAAATAAGGTCATAATTGTAAAAAGTAATAAATTAACATAAAAACAACGAATCAGATAGAAATATAGAACACATCAATTAGAGGTCGTGATCATCTAGAAACTCTGACACATTATAGTAGCTTTTGGCTGCCAGCATTGTTTTCAAATACTTTTTGAATGATTTGAAATTAAGTATTTTAATTTCAGGGGGAAGGTGATTGAATAATTTTATGCCCCGATTATTCTAATACAAGTTGCAGAATGAGTTCCGATTCCAACACGAATGCAAAATTCGAAAATGAGCGACGAAGGAGCGAGTTTTCGAAAGCACGAGTGTTGGAATTGCCTTCTGCAACGAGTATTTTCCCTATTTCAGTCAATTCTTGTGAAACACAAATATTCAGATTAGTGACTTTTATATTGCATCTTGGCAGTTGGTGTGACTTACGAAATTTGACAGATCACGGAATTTGAATTGATTTGATAGGGTCGGAGGTCAGTACTGGCAATCACAAAACGAAACATATTTCTGAAAACAGAAGTTCATTAATACTCTAATGAACTCATTTCGATACTGAAATAGGGAAAAAAAATTTCCTTTGGGGATGCCATACCGAAATAGTTATTTCTCCATTTCTGTAGATATCGTAATGAGTTCATTACAGTACTAAAAGTAGTGCATTAATGAATTCATTACAGCATTGTTTTTAGTAATATTTTTCGTTTTTTGGTTGTCAGTACTGACCTTCGATCCTATCAATTTTCAAATCAGATCGATTCAAATTCCGTAATCTGTCAAATTTCGTAAGTTATACCAACTGTCAAGATACAATACAAAAGCCACTAATCTGAATTTTCATTTGAATTTCGAGATTATTTCATAAGACTTGACTGAAATAGAGAAAATATCGTCTAAAACTCGTGGCAGAAGACAATTCCAACACTCATGCTTTCGAAAACTCGCTCCTTCGTCGCTCGTTTTCGAATTTCGCATTCGTGTTGGAATAGGAGCCATTCTGCAACTTGTTTTAGGTTATACTAATCTCTATTTCAGTATCGTAATGATTTCAGTCCAGCATTGTTTTCAGTTATGTTTTTTTTTTGTGGTTGTCAGTATACTGATCTCAGATCCTATCAATTTTCAGATCAAATCAATTCAAATTCCGTAAGTCACACCAACTGTAAAGATTCAATACAAAAGTCACTAATTGGAATTTTTATTCGAAAATCGAGATAATTTCATAAAACTTTGTGAAAAGTTGACTGAAATATAGAAAATATCGTCTAATACTCGTTGCTCATTTTCGAATTTCGCATTGGAATAGGAGCTCATTCTGCAACTTGTTTCAGGATATACCATTAAACCACGCAAAAAAAACTTGGCTTCACAGTCGGCAAAAGTATTGTTCGTTTTAATCATTTGGCGAAAATTGCAAGCAATGCCCTGATTTAGGGCCACTGCTAAAATCTCGTGGAGGACGTGTGCAGTTCTTTCTAGCATGTGACCGATGTGGATATTATCTTTTGACGCTACTAGATGTCGCCATTCGTATTAAATTACTCAAAACGCTCATACTAGTCGGTTCAAAACTCTGAGGGATATGGGAAACTGATGAAGCCAAATGAGGTCGAGCCCGATATATCTCTTTTCTAAGTGACAAAATCTTATTTCATTTCTCCAGCCTCATGATTAAAAATCTGCCTATAAAATGAAGATATAAGGTATAATAATAACAATAATGTTTATTAATCATTTTTTAAATTCAAAATTTGAACACAATCTGGATTATCAAACATAGGGACACTCAAAAAAGCTCAGGAAAGCTTGTCATTGACAAGTTCCTATTTAAATTCATTTCGATGATTACTATTTTGAATTTATCATGTTTCCAAAGTGAAAGTTTATACTGAAATCTCATAGACAATCTGGCTGGCATTTACAATCACGAAGGCCCTTTAGGTAAGGACGTTCGAGTGGGAGTTACCTGAGAGAGAACATCCTCCTAGATCGCTGTCCTTTGGTTGCCATTCTCTGTCTTTAAGTTTGTTCTTACTACCACCTGAAGGAGTTTAACGTTGACTAGATTATCTTTGAAGCGAATGTTGCCATAATGAATCGTTGAAAATTGATGCATATTAGTAGTGGTACTTACAAACCTTGGCCGTCCAGTATCACGAGCGGTTTTTTTAAGGAACCAGTTCCTCCAACTATTATTGTCTAAAAACTGGATTAAACTCCACATTAGAAGAGACAATAAAAATGATTCAATTATCCTTTTATTTCAGTACAAATAACAAAACAATTACACATGTCGATGTCATCCAAACAAGCCTCCTACGAAAAATATTGCTCTACTTCGAAACAGTATGATAACAAAAAGCTGCATGAACGCTTGTTTGTCGAATCCTCCTCCTCCCTTTCGGACCTTCTGCCGCCACCCCTCAACACGCGAAAATAACTTCTTTGGTTCGCACCCACGGGGCCGATGATTCAATGGAAGTCGTTCTTCTGCATCTGGTTCTGCTGTTCGAGCAGCTGGGCCAGCGACTGCGGCCTCTGGCTGGCGAACAGCGACGACTGCTGCAGCGGCCCGAAAGAGCTGTCTGGAGGCATGCCCACCGGGTTCCTCAGGTGGTTCGTCAGGCTCGGGTTCCAGCTGTTCGTGTTGAAGAGGGAATATCCGGACGATGGGCTGTTCTGCTGTTGGTTCGGCGCGAATTTATCCACCATCTGCAAGAGCACAGGACGAATCAGAAACGGACGATCCTTAGCAATTTTATTTCTCTATTTCAGTATCGTAATGAGTTCATTACAGTACTAAAAGTAGTGCTGTAATGAAACTCATTACAGCATTGTTTTCAGTTATGTTTTTCGTTTTGTGGTTGTCAGTACTGTCCTCTGATCCACTCAATTTTCGAATCAAATCAATTCAAATTCCGCAATCTGTCAAATTTCGTTACTGACACCAACTGCCAAGATACAATACAAAAGTCACTAATCTGAATTTTTATTTGAATTTCGAAAGTTTTCCACAAAACTTTACTGAAACAGAGAAAAATATCGTCTAATACTCGTTGCAGAAGGCAATTCCAACACTCATGCTTTCGAATGTCGCATTCGTGTTGGAATAGGAGCTCATTCTGCAACTTGTTTTAGAATATACTATTGTTTCTCATTTGTAAACGTCAGTTTACAAAAACAAAACATTAATCAAGAAAATTTATTTTATCAAGTCACTAACTTGTAAAACTGGCAGTTAACTTGCAGAATTTTTACAAGTTAGTAGTATTAATTACATTAGAAAATTTTGTTTTATCGTCATATATGTTGAAAATCATGGTACAATTGTTATTTCCAGTAACACAGATTTTTAATGATGAAAGAGTTGATACTGATGATGATGAACCATCTGTTGACTCAGAAACTGCTGAACTCGAGGACTGCAGAACATTTGTACTCTCCTTACTACCAAATAATTTGCTAGACACTTCGTTTTTTTTGTTGACCGAATAATCGACATAACATTTCGGTGCTCTTCCACCCTCCTGCACGCTTTAGTGCTAAAATATCTCCACCCGAATCCGCAACCATAGTGGCTCCAGTTCTGCGATAAGAGTGTATAACTTTGGGCCTTTTAAACCTAAATATTTCGCTATTTCCTTTGGGACACCCCTAATAATGTGCTGGCCACCATTAAAGGACTTTCCATATCGGTATGTCGAAAAAAATCTTAGGCTTTCTGTTCCGGGAGGCCGAAGATTCACATATTTTCTGTATAACATGCAGGCCTTGAAGCTGTAGCCATCATCAGTTATGGTGAATCTTCTTGTTGTTGAATTTTTTGTTTGCCGCAATGTCACAATAACGTATTTTTCCATATCTTCTACATCAGTCATGTTTAAGGAAAGAATTTCGTCACATCGACAACATCCAAAAATCCCAAATATTGTTACAATTTTCTCCAGCAACCACTGGTCATCAGGAGCATGCAAAAGAAATTGTTCAGCCTCTTCTTTACTTAATACCTTGGCCTTTTTTGGCGTATAACACCCATTATTTCGTTTCAGAAACGCTATTACTTTTTGAAAGCTGCAAATGACAACTAAACGTCATATTTTTCAAGAAATTAAAACAAACCTGCGAACAGGGCCATTTTCTTTCATTTCCAAGCAGCTTTTCAGCATAGACCATTTTGCCCATAAAGTATGAGGGTTGAATCTAGCTAAATAGTTGATTCAAGTAGACCAACAAAACATCTTTAGTTATCCCAATCACACTATTTTCGTTTGGCCACTTTTTGAAGTCGTCGTATTCTCGCTCGTATCTTGAAGCTTTGCAGGTAATAAACTTGATGCTACACTGCTGGCTGCCTCAATAATTTCTTTCGGTACATTCATTTTCGATTTCGCCAAAACAAATGTAAAGAAAAATAAACAGACATGTTCATGGCAACGCTTCCATAGCTTACGACATTTGCGACAAATTATTGAGATTTTTTTGGAATTTATCTAACCTTTTTACAAATGAGAAACAAAATATAAAACAATACACGCAAAATAACGGGTTTTACTGGCTCAAAGAGGTAACTGAGGTCAGTTATATCCTCCATTCGCCCGTAAAAACCCTCTTACCTTGCTAGTAATATTATATACTATTACACATTTTCATTTCAAAGTCGAAAAATTGAGGTGACAACTTTTCGTCGGACCACAATGTATTTGCGAGTTAGATTTTTCGATCATGATTATCAGTTTTTGATGAAGTTTTCAAGTCGAATACCACGATCAATTTTTTTGTTGCGCGCCTCTCAACGAGAGAACATACTCACCCAGACAGAGGCGGTATCCAACAATATGAAACAGAAAATACAAGAACAACGATGCGGGTGGTTTTCCCCTCATGGGGGATCGGGGAACGGTCGTATCACTCGTGACATCGACAGAAGGAAATGGGCTCCATGCCAGGATGCGGTGGCGATATTCTGTTGAGGGGCTACAAAGGAAATGTTAGGGTGAGAATAAGGATGGGGAAGGAAGGATTATTTTCTTTAGGTTGCCAATTCGGTATCAAAAAAAAAATATGAGGTTGGGGAGAAGGGAAATTTATTATTTTTCATGTGAACTTCAAGCGTTTATTCAACACTAGCTTAGAGAAGTTTGTACAAGGCTTACTTTGTTTTAACTTTCCCTCAAAACGAGCTCTTAACAAAAATTTCGTTGCACCTGCTCATTTAATGTTGATAGCTAAACCTAACCTTGAATTGAAGTGCTCCTGTCATGACAACTTAGATATTTGAGGATGGGATTATAACCTGAATAATTTTCAATATCGAAATAACTGTCAAGGATGCTGCAACGAAACACTAAGTAAGTATACACACTTCTCTTCTCCCATAACCATAAATGTTATTGAGCTCTGACACCTTCGTTTACTAAATGATGTTCCATTCATATTTCACATGAATTAATCTTATCAATTTTATTCGGAAAATGAATGAATTGGAAAAGATGTGATGGACGAAAATAATTTACATTTATATGAATTGAAGGATTCCTTTTCCAGTTATTTGCAATATTTCGATTTCGAACAATATGAAAACAAAGAAACAAACTGGTAACATCATTTTGTCATTAAGGATATTCTCTGTGAGCGCACTGACTTCTCATCAGGTGCACCAACTCTTGGAAAAGATATTCAACACCAACTCAGGAACCCTTACAACGAACCCTCAACTAAAATTATGTTGCACCTGCTGTTTAATTGACATTTTGACGGCTTAACCTAACCTCAAATTTGAGTGCTCTTGTAACCACCACCTAGATATTTGAGGATGGGACTATAACCTAAATAATTTTCAATATCGAAACAACTGTCAAGGATGCTGCAACGAAACACTAAGTGAGTATACACACGTCTCTTCTCCTATAACCGTAAATGCTATTGAGCTCTGACACCTCCGTTTAATAAATGATGTTCCATTCATATTCCGCATGAATTAATGTTATCAATTTTATTCGGAAAATGAATCAATCGGAAAAAATATGATGGACGAAAATAATTAACATTTATATGAATTGAAGGATTTCTTTTCTAGTTATTTGCAATATTTCGATTTCGAACAATATGTGAACAAACAAACAAACTGGCAACGTCATTTTGTCATTAGCGATATTTCCTGTGTGCATACTGACTTTTCATCAGGTGCAACAATTCCTGAAAACGATACCATGACCCCCTATGTGATTTTATAAAAGTGAATGGAGTATACATAACGTTCCCAAAACGGCGTATAAAAACTCACGTTGGTCCAATAATATGGACTAGTGAAAATCTGGATCATCAAGTAAACTGCAGAAAACGTGCTGCCATCGAACCAACGTAGCAATAGACTAGTTTCTGGGTTGTTACCCGTCATCAGTACGTTTCCTGCAGTTTACTTCATGATGTAGATTTTCACTAGTCCATATTATTGGACATTTTCTTCGACGGATTATGAACTATTTTCACTCACGTTGGTGTTGAGGTTGTTGGCCTCCTTGAGCATCTGCTGGCGCATCGTGAGGTTGCCGGTCTGCTCGAAACCGCCGCCCACTCCCATCTGCCCCATGTTGCCGCCGCCGTAGTTCCAGGGCGAGCCGAAAGAGTCCCCGCTGGCCTGGTTGTTGGCCCCCATCTTGGGACCGCCCATCATCGGGCCCCCGAACGGCGGGGGATTCGCGTAGTTGTTGAAGCCGGCGCCGCCAGCTCCCATCATGTTGTTACCTGCAACAATTTTTTTTAATTCGAGTAGATCACAGTCTACGTTGGAGTGGGGTTGAACTGGGGTTTATTGATAGGACTGTACTAAAAAAAATTCGGATATTTTTTATATTGATGATATCTGCCAGCGATCTGAAGCGTGTTTTATGTTTATTATATTCCATAAATTTTTTCCTGTACTGTGATAGTATGCCTTTACTTTTGGAGACGAAGAAATGATTTTGTATCTTGAATTCAAGAGGCTAGTTTTTCAAATGGGAAGACTCATTTTTTATTGCATAAATAGATTCTCCATTGAACTATGAGTCTTTTTGATTCCAAAAATTTGAATTTTTGAGAAAAACTCTCTTTAAATGAGAAAATACAAGAAAAAAAAATGGAACTCTGTTGAAATACAGACAATTTCGAGGTTTTCTTAATGAAAATTCTCATTTTTACTAATCTCCGAGAAGAAAGGCTGATGCTTCTTTTCTGATATAATTTTCAGAATATGACACAGGAGGTCACAAATTCTTTGTCAAAGTTAGAAGTGAAGAAACACCAAAAAATAGTTTTTTTCAAATTGGATCCTCATTTTCTCGAAGCATTTTCGGAATCTTCGTCAAAAAATAATAGGAGCATACATCCTAAGACTTTTATCCCAAAATGAATATTTTTCGAGATATTCAGGAAGAACCCTTTTTCTTCAATTTTCAATCTCATTCCGAATATGTTTTTTTACTGGAAAATAATTAGCGGTGAGGTGAAATATTTGGAAATCTCTGTGATCGAGAAAATATTTTTTTATAGTTCAGTTTATCTTTATTTTTTAAAGCTTAGAATAATTTCCGCAAAATCTTAATTCTGGAGAATTTTTTTTAGTCATGAAAGGGAAATTTGAATTTTCAGTGATGAAATTGTTACATGTTCTGTTAATTATTCTTTCGAAAGCATTAAAAATTATTACAAATTATTTTTTTCTGCATTCCTGAGAATTTTTTACGTTGACTTCACTAATACTCATATTGAGAACGTCAAAATAATTGTTGCTCTCTCATTACAGATAATAATTCAAGGACTTAACTCACCTGAACTACAGAAAATATTTTCTCGATAACAGAGATTTCCAAAAATTTCACTTGACCGCTAATTACTTTGCAGTATGAGATTGAAAATTGAAGACAAAATCGTTTTTCCTGAATATCTCTAAAAATATGTATTCATTTTAGGATAAAAGTTTGGGACGTATGCTCCTATTATTTTTTGACGAAGATTTCGAAAGTGCTTTGAAAAAATGGTGTTCCAATTTGAAAAAAAAAACATTTTTTGATGTTTCGTCAGTTCTAACTTTGACAAAGAATTTGTGACCTCCTGTATTATATTCTGAAAATCACGATATCGGAAAAGAAGTATCAACCTTACTTCTCGGAGATTCTCGAAAATGAGAATTTTTAATGAAAAAAACCTCGAAGTTGTCTGCATTTGAACAAAGTTCACTTTTGAGATTTTTTTTTCGTATTTCCTCATTTAAATAGAATTTTCTCGGGAAAATTCAATGGAGAATTTAAAAATAATAAAAAATGGGTTTATTTGAAAACCAGAAGTTGATGTCACTTCCGGAAGTACCGAAAGTTCTAGAACTTTAAAAAAATATACGAGAAGTCGTCTTTTTACTTAAAGTTCACCTTTGGAATTTCAATGGTCCAAGTTATCAGAATCAGTTTTGTATACCATATTTTTCAGGGTACCTATCATAAAGTAATCCATGGGTGTTAGGTCTGGTGATAATTCATGTAGAGTAAGATCCCAGGGCCGCCAGACCTTACTTATTTTTGAAGTAACGAATTTTATAGTATAGACAGTCTTATATGTGTTGAATAGTGTGTGCATACTCGCTAGCTTGGCTATGTGGCCCGTTCGCAGGTAGCAGGTAGAAAAAGTGGACAAAAACATACCGAACTTTTCTTGAATTCGAAGAACTGATTTTTATATATGTCACGCAGAATATTATGAAAAATAAATATTTCATATTGCCAGACAGTTTCCGTGGGCCGAAATTCCTCCCAGACGCTTCAAATTCCAATAAAAAAATGACAGGTTAGAAACATTGTGTCATTTTGACAACTTTCGGAATCAAACGACAAAATTTCTAGCTCCTCCAAGGATGGAGGTTTGGTCGTTGGGCCAGCAACCCAACACCAAAAAAGTTCACAATGTTGCTGAATTTCTCATTCAACAAGCCTCGGAAAAGGACTGGTAGTATTCAACGACGTGAGTGAATGAACTAAAAATGAGAATGATTACTTGAAATGTACAGGGACTATTGAGCACCAGGAGATCATTTTTGCTGGAGTTGTTTGTTACGTAAGAGTTGGATTGGAGATTGAAAATGAAGTAGCAGCACAGTTCGGAGAAATAAAAAGGATTGAAAGGCTTGATGAAGAGAACTGGGTATACGTCATCAAGCTGTTTCTTGATGATATGTATTGTAGATTGCATATTGTTAAGCCCAGAATATACATCTACATACATACATAGAAACATTGTTGCGAAATGGCCAGATTCAGCACTTTTGTTAAATTCGAAACAATAATTTTGATTTATGTAACACAAAATATTATAAATAAAGGAATATTTCATATTGCTAGACCGTTTCTGTAGGCCGTAATTTCTCCCAGACTCTTTAGGTGTTGGGTTGCTGGCCCAACGACCAAACCTCCATCCTTGGAGGAGCTAGAAATTTTGTCGTTTGATTCCGAAAGTTGTCAAAATGACACAATGTTTCTAACCTGTCATTTTTTTATTGGAATTTGAAGCGTCTGGGAGGAATTTCGGCCCACGGAAACTGTCTGGCAATATGAAATATTTATTTTTCATAATATTCTGCGTGACATATATAAAAATCAGTTCTTCGAATTCAAGAAAAGTTCGGTATGTTTTTGTCCACTTTTTCTACCTGCTACCTGCGAACGGGCCACATAGCCAAGCTAGCGAGTATGCACACACTATTTAACACATATAAGACTGTCTATACTATAAAATTCGTTACTTCAAGAATAAGTAAGGTCTGGCGACCCTGGGATCTTAGACTAATGGGTTCATTGATTCCTATCACTTTATTTTCGAAATCTCGATCTAAATATTTCTTCGCAACGACAGCGTTGAAGCATGAAGCCCCATCTTGCTGTAGCCGAATATTTCGTCCTATTCGAAGAGGCACATTTTCTATAAAACTGGCAATGTCTCCAAATAAATGCATACTATCACAATACAGGAAAAAAAATGGATTAGAATTAACATAAAACACGCAGCCGACCGCTGACGGTTAGAAACGGAAAAAAATTGTATTCGGAAAATAATTCAGAATGAAATTATCTTTCGAATGACTCGTTTAAAACGTCATTCACAGAATGAAAAAATAATTCGACTATTTCGAAAAAAGAGATAGCGCGTCATAAAGATCTGGATAAGAAGGAGAAAGCACTAAACCGCAGCCAATGAAAATATTCATAACCCTATGGGCGTACATTATGTTGTTTACTGGCGCTATCGCTTCCCGTTGGATGGACTATAGTTGAACGGAAAATTCCACATAATTAGGCTGAGTTACATCATAGCTACAGTAAAAAATATCCTCACCTCCTTGTCCGTTCCACCAGTTGGCGGTGGCGTTCCCGTCGAACCCCGAAGACTGCAGGTGGTTGTAGGTGGCGGCGCCCATGTTCATCGGGCTGTAGTTGCCCTTGGGGGGCTGGCCCCCTCCCCAGCCCGGCTGCGGGTTGAGCCCGTTCCTCATGCCGCCGCCCCCGCCGAACATGCCCTGCTGGGCGGGGTAGCCGCCCCCCATGCCGCCGTAGCTGTTGGCCATGTTCCTCAGGCTGGTCAGGTAGTCTTGCTGCTGGCTGGACGCGGGAGGGAACGCGGGGTGGTTCTGGTTGAAGGCGGGGGTTCTCACGGAGGAGCCGAAGGGCGGGGGGTTCGGGTTGGGGGTCGATGCGACTGCGGTGCTTCTCGGGACTTGAGCTGGTTTCTGGTCGAACTTCGGAACCGGCTTCTCCTTGTCTTCCACGCTGAACTTCACCTGCGGAATCCCGAAGGGTTAATGTAATGATCACTATGATAAAATCTTCATAATTTCCTGAATTTTTTCTTTGTATTCTTATTTGTTGATACGAAATACCCGTATTGTGACAAAACGCCCGAAGATGACAATTTTTTTTTTTTTTTGTTAACAACCATATAGAGTAATATAACATGATGTACTTTTTTTCCTTTGCTCAGTGAAATTTGTAAAATTGATAATGTGAATAGATTGTGAGTATATGTGTATATTTTTTGTTTTTTTTGTTGCTTTGAATAGGATAAGAATTGTTTGTTATAATTCAAACTACACACAGATAATTTTTTTTTCTTGGAAAACCATTATCTCGTAGTTTTTTTCTCTGTTTATTTGAATGTATTTTCACTTGAATAAACATTATTATTATTATTATTATTTGTTTCGAAAATGGGGGTACAAACAAGCCGAAGCCCAATTGAAGTATTCACTCATGTTAACTTTTTTCTAATCTTGTGTCAAACCCGTTCATTCTGCCACATCTCGTAGAACAAAATCGTAAGAGAATATTTCATTCTAGCACACTTTTCATGGCAATACAGGTGTCTCGTTTAAAAGTCCCCACTCTCAATAACTCAACAACGAATCAGAACTTGTGAAAAAACTCAGACAGGTCGATTTTTGATGACAGGAGGACATGATCTGGGATACAAAGCTTGTTTCTACTAGCAACCCTCTGAAGAGGGTTGCAACCCCATCAGGAATTCGAATAGGGAAAGTGGGTAATTTTCTGGCACTAATGTATGCAGGGATTCAAATTTGTATGAACCTGCAGTGAATATTCACAAAGTTACAGTTTTTAATGGAATTATGGTACCGATAAAACTGAATGAAACGGAGATGGTCTAATTGAGCGTATAATTCCTATTGAAAGAAAAATATTTTCGACAAACAGTATTAGTAAAAATTTACCACAAATTCTCGATTTTCTCACCATTAGATATCATGCAGATTTTTTCTATTATTAAAAAATTTTTCTAATTGTTTCTTGTTTCAGACACTGGGAGAGAAAAACTAAATTAAATTTTCAGGAAAATGGAAAGACCTCCCAGACAATATTTCAATATATATTTGAAATCACAAGTTCATAAAACCAGAGTTGCAGATTTAGAACACCCTTAACAAAGCATGTACGAAATAATTTTGAAGAAAAATTGTATCGCTATATGCAATCTAATGACGAGCACAAATTTTTACTAATACTGTTTTTTGAAAATATTTTTCTGTCAATAGAAATTATACAATCAATTAGAACATCTCTGTTTCATTCATTTTTATCGGTACCATTATTCCATAAAACATACCCTGTAACTTTATAAGAACATAAACTGCAGGTTCATACAAATTTGAATCCATGCATACATTTGTGCTACAAAACTGCCCACATTCCCTTTTCAAATTTTTGTTGCGGTTGCGACCCTCTACAGAGGGTTGCTAGTAAAACAAGCTTTATATACCAGATCATAAAAATCGACCTTTATGAGCGTTTTCACAAATATGATTCGTTGTTGAGTTATTGAAGGTGGACACTTTTAAATGAGACACCCTTTATTTATTGATGACATGTTGGCCTTCTGCCACGGATTTATTTAACCAATATTTTTCAATGCAAAAATCACCAAACCATATTTTCGGAAATATTTCATTAATCTCGATAAAAAAAATTCAACAATTAAAAAAAAAGTATGATTCTCGTACAGAATGCTCATTCTAGAACATTTAAAAACTCGCCACTTCGTAGCAAAATTTTGAATTTTGATATCTTTTAAGAACATTAATACCTTCTACACTGGTCTGATTATTATAGTTTCACGAGAAAAGAATAATAGTACTACTTTAATAACAAAAAATCAAAGAGAAAAAGGCAATAAAGTAATGCACCCATAAACATTCCAAAAAACTAAAACAAATGATCTTGCATAGTATTAAATAATCCTAGAACAGTAATTACAGTAAACACTCACCTAGGAACGAAAATTACTACGAAATTTTGACGAAAACCGAAAGAACCAAATACTTCAACGAGAAATTTTGACGATTACCGATTCGAATGTTTTCACAGCTACTTGATTTCAAGGAAACGTCACGATTGCTGGATTTTATCCCGTTTATGATTTCCTTTCAATTTCGCTAAAACTGTATGATTTCGTAGTTCATTCAAAATGGCGACATTTCAACTGATGAAAATTGCAATAATATCAATATACTGCTCCACAAGAGTTTGAGATATTGTATTCAATCGTTTTGAAAAGTATGTTATCTTCGAGAAAATCGCTGTAAATCATTGAAAACTCAATAACGACTTGAATCGATCCAATAAAAATCAGTGTGAGACATCTGAAGTTTGGTTCTCTGCATTTTCTTCATGGATGTTCTCATTGTGAAATGGAGTCAGTTTATCAACGGCTTCGATTTGAAACGAGTTTTCTGAAAATGCCAACACGTAAATTAATAAACGCTGAGGCTAATATGGCTATCGGAATGCTACAGGATGGCCTAACTCAGGTTGTTGTAGCGGAAAGGCTCCAAGACAGCCAGAGTGTGATATCTCAACTTTGGAATAGGTTCAGGGAGACAGGTTTCGTGTTGGAAAGACCAAGGCTTGGTGGGTGACGAAAACAACACCTGCTCAGGATCGTTTCATCACCGTTTCGGCAAGAAGAAAGCCTACATCTACGTGTAGAATGCTACGAAATACTCATCAAAATTCAGATGGGTTCCAAGTTTCCATCGAGATCATGAGACGACGTTTGAGAGAGATGAATCTAGGTTCTAGACGTCCATTAAGAGGAGTTCTATTAACACGTGACCATAAGCGTCAAAGACCTGAACGAGCAAGGCAACATATCAATTGAAACGATCAATGGCGTAGTGTCCTTCTCACTGATGAATCCAGATATGACGATTTTCAGATTCTCGAAAAACAAGGGTATGGACAATCCCACGCATACCCCTTAATCGTCGACATGTCCAAAAAGTCTATCCATTCCGAGGGGATAGTGTTATGGTATGGGCTGGGAAATATTTCAACGGGCGCACAGATCTACACATTTGTTCTGGAAATATGACCATCTGACACTATAGGGAGCATGTAATTGACAATGTTTTACCAAATTTTCACGCTTGCTATTGGTGAGACTTTTTAATTTCTAGACGATAACGCTAGACCGTACCGTGCAGCCATAGTTGAGAATGCGCACGAGAAGCTTGGTTTTCCACATTTTCAATACCTCCACACTCACCAGATTTGAATAGCATAGAACATGCATGGGATATGCTCCAAAGAAGATTAGATAATCATCAACCTACCCCAGAATCCTCAAAATGATCTGAGAGAGCTTCTGCCTCGTTTATGGAACCAAATTCCTCAAGAAATGTTCAACAACCTCGTGTGTAGTATGCAAAGAAGATGTCAAGCTGTTATTGATGCCTGTGGAGGTCTTACATTGTATTGATAGTCTTAAAATGCTTGAATTCTCTGGGAATTAAATTTAGTTATGTTACCATTTCAACTATATTTTTTTGCAATTTAAGTCAATATACCTAACTTATATGGAGCGGTTTAGTTTCAGGGTTTTACGACGGGATCTAATGACATTAAGGGAGTCTTCCGGTCTTATTGACCGTGGTCTATTGGGAATTATTTCACCTACATCTGCGGTAGGCATCTTCAGAGGATTCTTGGTCTGAGATTGTAACTCGACCGTGAATTTCTTACAGTGATGCCGGATTCGATCCGGGGGTATTATTTATAATATACCCCGGATAATGGCGAGAAAAGGACGTAAGTTTACGTGAGCGATGTTGATTGGCCCATCGCTCCCACTTCGTATCGGCTTGATTTTGGTTCTGTCTAAGAACATCATGTATCAATGGGGTTTCCTTTTTTCTGTTTATGTTGTCTTTATGTTTAAAAATCTCAATCGCTTCCTTCCATGTTTATTTATTTATTAACGACTTTTTTTTACAAAATTTAAGAACTCGAGAGAGGCGAAGTTTAGCCTACGGTTAAATCCTAGGATAACAACGTGACTATGTGGATGGTTTCTTCGATGCCGTTTCGATTATTCCATGAAAAAAATTGCAACTGCAAAAAAAAACGTTTCTATAATCTCGCTCACCTGTTTATTCTCCTCCATCTTCTTGTATATCGACTGCAGCGCCACGTTCTGCTTGGCCCTCTTCATCTTGGCCGACTCCATCTTGACGTTCGCCTGCGTCGCGGCGCCGGCGTCGCTCGCGCCCGTCTCCAGGTTCGACATCAGCTCCCTCTCCTCCCTGTACTTCTCCAGGGAGCCCTGCGGCTTCAGGATGCCCCCCTTCTTCTCTGTTCTCGAGCCGTTCTGCGCGGCGTGGTTCTCGATGCTGAACGACTTTATCTCCTCCAGCAGCTCGTTGGTGGGGTCGGGCTGGATGCAGCCAGGCTCGAACCTCACGGAGCCGTCCTTCGATTCTGTCCTGAAAGATGAACGGTTGAGAAAAGAACCAGATTCCGACAATTCCGTTTTATTTGACGATGAAACCGAATCGCGACAATACTGGGATAATTTTTCATCCATTAAAATTTAATTGGTCATTATAACCATTAAACAGAAGTGACAAAAGCCGTGGATACCTTGTTCAATGAATTGATCAAATAAATCATCAAACCCGAATGGATGCTAGTGAAACTGATGATTACAGACGAAATAAATGTTTTCGATAGAAATGCTCGGACAGGTCGATTTCTGTTTCGAGGGGGACAACTTAAGATGTAGGTTACGGACGCATAGCTCTTCAACCCTTGCTACTACAACCCTCACCCACAATTTTTGAATAGGGAAGATGGGGTGAGTGATACATCATTTGAAAGGTATTTTTATACTGATTTCAGCACAGTAATTGTTTTTTCTTTTTATGCATTAGTTCTCGAAATATTCTTGACTAAGCATTTGAAAATGAAGTGGTGTTTTCATGGCACTTGTAGTGTTTTTTGAGAAAAACCTTTCAAATGAGGTATCACTCACCCCATCTTCCCTATTCAAAAATTTTGGGTGAGGGTTGTAGTAGCAAGGGTTGAAGCGCTATGCGTCCGTAACCTACATCTTAAGTTGTCCCCCTCGAAACAGAAATCGACCTGTCCGAGCATTTCTATCGAAAAAATTTATTTCGTCTGTTTCGTTTTCAAATGGCCACCCTGTATATAAAACTAAGTCGGCCATTTTGTTTGTTACTCCATTTATAACTCAAGATTGAATGAACTGTTTGTTATGAAAAATTTTTTTTAGATTCTTCTACGACGGGGTTAACATAAAATACACTGGGCAAAAAAATTAACGCACATTATGGAAATCTCAAATTTATTCTACAACTGAAGGTGTTTTCAATGATAATTATGTTTATCAGAATTATGCATGCATATGTTATCCACTTTCAACGTTGTTCTTCAATACAATGTTTTTTCCCAACAGGAATAAAAAAAGATGATATTATCACATTTTGAATGTATTGGCTCCATTCTAAAATCAGTTGTTCTCGATGAATTCTAGTGTTCAATAGTTTTTCTTTCGTTTGATTTTCTACACTCGATCGCTACGCAACGCGAAACACGCAATTTGACCCCAAGAGGAAGTTTTGCGAGAAGAAGGGTGGACATACACAAGAATTGCAGAAAGATTTCGAGTTTTCCATACAAGAGTGTCCAGAATGTTGCAGCGATTCAGGGAGACAGAAATGAATGTCCGAAGACCAGGACAGGGTAGACAACGGGCAACAACTGCCATTCAAGAACGTTACTTGAGGGTTTCTTCGTTGAGACAATGATTTGCAACCGCTCGCCTCCTTCAAAATCAGCTTGAGCAAACTCATGGGTGCAAATTAGCAATCAGACAATAAGAAATCGCCTCAGAGAATATGATTTGAGGCCTCGTGTCGCGGCAAGAGGCCCAGCTCTTACCCCAGCCCATCGAAGGGCGCGTTTGGATTTTGCGAGAGAACATATCCATTGGGAGAAGCAGATTGGGAAAGAGTTCTCTTCACAGATGAGTCTAGATTCTGCCTCCACCATTGTGATCGACGTTCCCTTGTATACAGACATAGACATGAAAGATATGCTCAGTGCAATTGCCTGAATACTGCTGGTTTCAGGGGAGGATCGATTATGGTATGGGGTGGAATATCTTTGACTGCTCGCACAGACCTAGTGGTCGTTGATAATGGAGTTATGAACTCTGATAAGTATATAAGGAACATTCTTGAACATTCTATTTGCCCCATGCATTGGTAAAAATTTCATTTTTATGGACGATAATGCCAGACCCCATCGTGCGCGCATCATTCAGGAGTACTTTGAAGAGGTTGAGGCTCTCGAATGGAATGGCCAGCAAGAAGTCCAGATCTCAATCCGATTGAGCAGGTTTGGGACAACCTCAATAGAAGGCTGAGAAGTTCAGAAAATCATCCAGCTACTCTTAATGACTTAGGAATCCAACTCAGAGAAATCTGGGAAGGATTAGATCAGAACATTTTAAGATCACTCATTTTGAGTATGAACCGTCGTTGTCGAGCTGTAATTAACGCAAGGGGTAAAATACCAAGTATTTAATCACTTATCAGCATTTCAGTATTTCGAAAATTGTTCATTTCTTTTCTTCCACATAAGATTCGGTGAAATCCTGAATTTTTCTTCCATTTAATAAGTCTTGTTCCGTTCAAAACCTTCCCGAGAAAAGAAAAAAATAAGTTATAAAATCAATGTAGAGTTAACTTTCATTAAAATTGAGATTTTCAGAATGTGCGTTAATTTTTTTGCGCAGCGTAGTATCATTGTTCTGAAAGTTCAACGAAAATTCAAATGACTCATTCAGACCATTTAATCTATGGATAAAACAGTTTGAAGATATTTTCATTCACTACAATAAAGCACTCCAGGTATGTACTAGCCCGCATTATTCTCTAAAAATCAACGTAAAGTTTCAACAGATCCAAATTCGGAAAGATTGAAATTAAAAAAAAAAAAAAGAATTAATTGTTAAAAAGAATCAATATTTGAGATATACTTAGATGATGAGACCTTCACCATTTGACAACGTTGTTTTCCTGTTAATAAACAAAACATATTCTCCACCACAACTTACTTCGTTATCAACTTAGTACCATTCACCTCGAAATCGGTCAGCCACAGTCCGAAATCCAATATTCTCTTGATCCTCACCAACCGGTGAACGTTAGGGTCGTCCTCCGTTCTTCCGAAATCGAACTGCTTCATGTACTTGGACAAGGGTAAGAAACCTTTGAGGTTCCTGTCTTCCCTCAGCGGGACGTTGGAATCTGAAAGAGGGACTTTTAAAACTCGAGATCGTCTCAGAAAGGAGCGTACCTACATCGTTCGTACGAGAAGTCCTTCAGGAAGGGCTGGATGTTGTTGAGGAGCTTGCAGAGACTGGGCCAGATCTGCAGCCGCTTCATGAAGACTCCCTCGGACAAGATTGTCGGGGAGTCTTGTATCCAGTGAAATATGATTTTCACTGAAAAATGAATTAACAAAAATTATTCCAATTGAACAAAGACTGAATGATTTGTCAAAAAGATTTTCAACAAGGAAAACCAATGTACAAATATTAAGTCAAATCTGCATTGATAGAGAACCAACCAGAAGAGCAAAGAGGAAACACCCACACAAAACGATAGGGGAACTGATCCAGGACATGAACATCTGATCCAATAAGATACACAATTAATTGTATATATCTGTATATAAGTTTTTTTTTTGTTTTGTACAATTTGTCATTTACACCACATATTTATAATTTAAGAAACATTTAATTTTGTACAAACAGGTTGAATGACCTCTGTCGATGGCCATTTGGATATGTCCAATAAAGAACATTTTTGATTGATTGATTGGGCGGTGAAAATCAGGTTATCATTTGAAGATTTCATCAATTATTCACAAAAATTATCTTTAAGTATAGGGCAACAGGGTATCACAATAGTTTAAACGTCAATAATTTTTGAGGTTATTTTTTTTTTGACAAATGACAGTGATTTTCAAATTGAATCGATAGAAATCTTTGCATTGAATGAATTTTACTAGACAAAGTTGATTTCAAGAACACAAACAATATACAGGGCTATTCACGAATATGGCTGTATAGAATATTTTAAGAAAATACAAAAGATTCAGGATTGAAATTCTGAAGGTGAGCTTCAAGTAAGAAGACTATTTCTCCTATATTTTTTGAAGGTTCTAGGACTTTACATAAATAGATTCTTCATTGAATTCCGCGTCTTTTTGATTCCAAAAGTTTGAATTTTCCCGAGAAAACTTTTTTTAAATGAGGAAATACAAAAAAAATCTCAAATTTGAACTCTGTTGAAATACAGACAACTTCGAGGTTTTTTCATTAAAAATTTTCATTTTTGATAATCTCCGAGAAGAAAGGCTGATGCTTCTTTTCCGATAGCGTGATTTTCGGAATGTGATACAGGAGTTCACAAATTTTTTGTCAAAGTTAGAAGTGATGAAACATCGAAAAATCGTTTTTTTCGAATTGGAGCCCCATTTTTTCGAAGCATTTTCGAAATCATCGTCAAAAAATAAAAGGAGCATACGTTCAAGACTTTTATCCCATAATGAACATTTTTCGAGATATTAAGGAAAAACAATTTTGCCTTCAATCTTCAATCTCATTCGGAATGTGTTTTTTTACTGGAAAATAATTAGCGGTCAAGCGAAATTTTTGAAAATCTCTGGAACTGTCTTAAAAAAAATAACTCATTTGATTCTTTTTTTTTTAATTATCATAAGTTTGATCCCTCTAAAAGACTGAAGGACCCCAGGTTGATGGCCATTTGTTCAATCCTTCTCAACAATAAAAGTCGTTTATTATGACTTTCATTATTATCATTCATTTTGAGTATGAAATGGAAACAAACATTGTTAGACTGCCAAATAAATCCTGTTTCCTGAAATGGAAAATAAGATTCCTTCCCAAATATACAAGTAGAATAATAACCTTGGCAACGCAGCAAAGTGGCTGACAACACAAATGTTGCCAATACTCAAATTCATTTTATCCTTAATAAGACTTTTCATTTTCATCTGTCATGCTTATAGGTTTTCACAAAAGGTCCTTTATAGAGTCAATGAATCGTTCAGAATCTCAAATTTTCAATTTTATAGAAATTAAGTGTTTTGTAGGCAAAGGATTCTTTTGATGGAAAGAAAACATTGTTGCCAGAGTGTCAAAAGAAGAAAGAATCGTTGGTTATGAATAAATAATAAATAAATTTTGTCCTGAGAGAAAAACGGTTGTAAAACAAACCAGATTTCTGCGATTCTGTTTCTTTTTTATGTTGAAACCACTTAACCTAAGTCACAACAATACCAGAGAGAATTTTCACGTCATTATTCATATTATTAAAGAGTTCCAACTTCTATTCGGTAGTAAGGATTTTTTTTTACATTGTTTCATTCTTTTTCAGGAAAAACTATAGTTGGCGAAGTAAATGGAATATCAATGAAACTAATTGATTGATATTTTTCGATCCCCAGATTGCAAGAAAACTTTTTTCATGCCAATCTGGTCAGTTTTGCGAAAGTATACTAACATTTAATGGTACATTAAAATTTAAATCCTCCATTAAACGTGATATTCAATTGAGGGAAGTTGTGCATACCTTGTTTAATGGATGATAAAATTTTTAGTGAACTATTAAATTTCAAAGGATTTGGTGAAACTGACTGTTAGCATTGCATTAAACAGGATATTCTATTGGCAGAATCTCAAATTTTCATATTTATGAAACTCAAGGATTCGAAGGAAAGGAAAACATAGTTGCCAGACTGTCAGAAGAATCCTTTGTTATCAATGAAGTGAAATTATTGAATTTCTGTGACAAAATAATCAAAACACTGATTCCTTGAAAATTAGTGACAATCCTGCAGAAGCAGAATTGTCAAACATGCAGGAGCATGTTTGAAACTCTGTAAATAATTGAAGATAAGTATTTTGTTTTTTTTTCAACGATTTTCAGAACTCGCAAGCCGACACCTAAGGAAACATAAATAATTCTCAGCAATCAAATCTGTAGATATACTATTTTTCAATGAAATGGACATTTGATTTTGAAAGAATAATAATAAAATTAAAAAGTTGAAAATGAAACTAAAATAAAACAAATTAAAATAAAAAAAAATTAGAAAAATTTAAATATAAATCGAAATGAAAGAAAAAAATTTTAAAAAAGAAAAAATAAATAAAATAAAACAAATTAAAAATAAAATAACAAAAATAAAATAAAAAGTAATAAATTTCTACCAACCTGCCGGTAGGGCGTAATAATCAATCAGATTCTTATCGACCTGCAGGGTGTGGATCGGCACCAGGAAAGCGCTCAGAGAACTGGCCAGTAGATCCAACACAAGCACTTTAGCCTTCTTCTCGTCCTGAGTCAACTCCTCTTTCCCACCGTTCGAAATGTGCTGCAATACGTACAGGTTGATGACTGTCATCTTCATCAGCTTGTCTTCCGTGAAACTCTGGGTGGCCACGAGAGCGGTCATGATGGTGCCCAGATTCTCCACTATCGTCTTGGCCTGATGCAGCTCCGTCAAAGTGTACAAATACCCGTGAGTGCAGATGAACAGGTTGATGAACTCGTTCACCGTCATCCTGCTGTGCAATTTTTCATCTGGCCTGAAATTTCAGGATTTACAATTAATATAACAATGATCATAATCGACTTTATTTAGTAGGCAACATTACATCATATTACAAAGATGAAAAAAAATCATGAATAACTTTTTTTTACCCACCAAAAAGATCATTGGATTAATTTTTAATTAATTAAAAATTCATCATATTAATTTTTGAAATTTTTAATTAATTAAAAATTTATCAAATTAATTTTTAATTAATCAGATTAATTTTCTATTAATTAGATTAATTTTTCATTAAATAGTTTAATTTTTAATTAATTTGATTTATTTTTATTAATTAGATTAATTTTTATCAATTAGATTAATTTTTATCAATAAGATTGATTTTTAATTAATCAAATTAATTTTTAATTAATCAAATTAATTTTTAATTCATCAAATTGACTTTTAAATAATTTGATGAATTGATTTTCAATAAATCTATTTTTGATCGATTAAATTGATTTTTAATTAATTTGATCAGTTATCAATAAATTTAATTAGTTATTTTAATCAAATTAATTTTTATTTCATTCAATTAATTTTTGGTTCATTATATTAATTTTAAATTAATTGAATTAATTTTTAATGCATCAAATTAATTTTGGATTAATTAAATGAATTGATTTTTAATAATTTTTTGAATGAATCTATTTTTAATTATTTAAATTGATTTTTAATCAATTTTATCTGTAATTAATTCAATTAGTTTTTAATTAAAATCAATTATTTATTTGAATGTCATTTTCAATCACAGAAAACATCAAATGCTTTACAAAAATATCTTGATGGATTGAAAAACATTTTATCAAGTGAAAAATGAAAATGTTAAAATGTTGGATTCTATCTGTTTTAAGGTCAATTTGAAAAAAATTATATCTACTAGAGTGAGAATTCCTCAGATTCGAATCAATCAATTCTTCGTCTAAACTTCTGTTACACTTTCAACAATGGTCACTAACGGTTGGTTTCACAAAACTTTGATTGCACCGTTAAATTAATTGGAGCAACGGCGATTTGTTGAATTTTCAAAATGAGTGATTCGATTTGTTGGAATTTACTTAAGGTTTTTTAATCGCACAATTAAAGTTTTGTGAAACTCACTCTAATACCTTTCTGCACATTTGTCTTACCTTTCTTTGTCGATTGTCGAACTCAAAGTACTTAATAAATTAGTTGTTGCAGCAGGAAATGGATTTTTAACTGCTATACCTCTGACATAATAAAAAACCGTTGATAATTTATCTCCCAAACTGGCTTCCAGCAATGCTAGTTGGTTATAGGGATGTCCGCTATTAGGAGATACCTGGATGGCTTGTCTACAATGAAAAAAAATTTGCAACTGGTACCTAACACGATTTCTGCAGACTTACTTGTAGAAACTTTCAGCTTGTTTCCTCTGATTTCTATATCTGGCGATGTCGCCTAGATGAACTAAGCAATACTGGCATATATACAGACAAGAGGTAGATTGTGGCAGATTTGACTGATCATTTCCAAATAATTCTTTAGTTTGACCGTATAGTCTACCTTGACGTCGAAACGGCAAGTCAATCTCAAACTTATTACAGAATTCCTGCAGAAGAGAGATGTAGAAACCAGAAGCTGATTCCAAGCACCATGTCAACAGAGCTTGGCAATCTGATCTTTGGGATTCTAAAAAATAATATGTTGAGCTAACACTTTCGTTAGCTTCTAAATGTTTTCCTTGCCTTCTTATCTCTCACAAATTCTTGTAAAACATTGATATGATTCTTGAATCCAATATTCCACAAGTCCACTTCGACTTTCTTGTCCAGAGCATATTCTAAATCGATTATTAAAGCCTGGTGATATACAGATTGCAATTTCTGCTGTTCAGTCCATGCCTGTGATTCATTTAGCAAGTCCCGTTTGGCTAGTACTCTAATTTTCAAGTCCTCAGCTTGCCTGTAATTAGATCCGAATAAAGTAGTACCTGACATGAAGTGGCAACTTTGGTTCTGATACCGAAATATCTCATTCACTTACTGCAATATTTGTACAGCTGAATTATTATATCCCATTTTAGTCTATTCCTTCCTTTGAAAATATCTAAAATGGTCATTCGAATTGAACATTTGATTTGATATTATTCATAACCATATATCACCACAATTTCTTCCAATCTTATGAAATACATTAAATATGTTTTCAAATCGCATTTTTCAAACGAAATTTTCTATTTTTGTCAAATATCAAATTAACCACAGAACAAAGAAGTGTCATTTAAATATCACTGAATTTGAGATTTTTTTTAGTTTTTTTTGAAAACTTTGGACGTAACTGATTAATTTTTGAAAAATAACTCCATTTGATGAATATTTTCATTCAAGCAGGCCTGGAGAGACCAGTCATGAACTTGAACCCTTAGAATATAGAAAACCAGGAAGGAGCATATCATGCATTCTGGTGCGACGAGAATGGTGCACTCAATATGGCCGATACTCGTTTCCGTTTCGCAGTGGCGTAGGGCATTTGAATTTTCAATTACATTTTATTAACGAAATGGCATATTCCAAATCGGTCTAAAAAATCTTAACGAAGTATGGGAGCAAAACACAATGCAATTTCATATTGTTTTTATTGATTCCTTAACAAAATTAATCTGTTATACAGTTCTAATTCTTTCATCATCAACCGTATTTTTACACATATAATTCAACCTGGTGATAAAAAAAACAATTAGTTGTACTTTTTATCAAAAGTATCAGACGATATATTCATTTCATGGTCTTTTATTCTTTACTTACATATTCCAACTGATCGATTTCAATTGTTGGAAAGCTGCTGGAAATAACCTGATAAAGGCCACAGATGACCGATTAAAACAATCGCCTGGAACATAAAAAGGCTCCTGTCGTTAGGACAAAACCCAGGTTTCTTTACGAAACTCATCCATATCACTCTCTGTTTTTCATCTCTGGGAAATCTGGAAAAATAATTGAACTTATAAATTGTGAAGAACTGAATAAAAATTAATTCAACGATACAATCATGGTTTTACTTCCGAAATGTCCCTTTAGACGAAATTAATAGCGCTACCAACTATTAGTGTCAGTTGGTTCAATGAAATTGATTACCGAACATCACCTACGCCCATGGTTTGTTACGGATAACCTCCAAATTCAGCAAAATTGAAATCCCGTGTTTTTCAGGAAAAAATGAATCATTTCAATACCAATATCACTTACCTGTGAAATGTTACACCAAATTCTTGTTTTTTTGGTGTTTTGAAATTGCCACACTCTGCACAACTAATCATTTTATCGAAAATGTTCTAAACTTGGAAAATGTCTTATAGCACTAAATTACGTGTATAAAATAGTAAGAAATTCACGGACACACCTTTAAACCTCGCCTAAAACTTAATTCAATACAGTTAAACTGCGAAAATATCACAAAAACCAAATAAAAGTACAATTTGCTGAGAGCACCACTTTCTTATTTCAAATTCAAACCAAACGATGACTCATTCGTGGTGCACTCTTGTCGCACTTCCGCTCTTGCATTAGGTGCGCATAGGCTCCTTCCTGGTATTTTATATTCTAAGCTTGAACCAGTCTTAGTCGAGTGCGCATCAATTTGAAAACAGCTCAATCCTAGGCTCTGCTCTGATCAAAGGACTGTTCTTGTTATGAAAATTGTAACCCGAATGAACCTAAACTTGAAATGTTGTGTTCTGTGCACTTCACATGGTCACAGATGACAATTATTTATTTTGAAATTGTTGACATGCCTTGAAAAAGTTTTGAATCCAAAGATTTTAAAACCTACCGTTACAATAGTGTTGTTTCAACTTATATACAAGCATTTTTATTTTCATGATTGTTGTATAGTCCAATTTGTTGCTGAGAGGCATACTTTACATCCTAAAAATTCCATGAAAAATAGACATAATTGTACAACAACTTTTTGTTTGAATGGAACAGTTAATCGCCACAACTCAAGGTATTGGTCAAATGAGAATCCTCATTGGATTCATGAAGCACATACCCAGCATCCACAGAAGTTAAATGTTTGGATGGGAATTGTCGAAAATAAGCTTATAGGCCCATTTCTTATCGATGGAAACTTGAATGGTGACAAGTATTTGGATCTACTGAATAACGAAATTATTCCTGCACTTCAACAGAATGGGCAATTACCACAAAATATTTGGTTTCAACAAGATGAAGCACCTCCCCACTATGATAGACGGGTTAGGGATTTTCTGGATGCGAATTTTCCAAATCGATGGATTGGACGTAGAGGATTCATGAGGGGCCTGCTCGTTCTCCGGATCTTAGCCCGTTAGATTTTTTCTTTGGGGTTATCTAAAATCACGTGTTTACGTTAGACGACCAACAAACTTACAGGAATTGAGACAAAGAATTATTGATGAATGTGAAATAATACGTGGAGAAAGAAGTCTTGGAAAGAGTGACTCAAGAATTTGTTAATAGGATGGCATATTGTCAGCAAGTAAACAGCGAGCATTTTGAACATTTGAAGTAATTTTGTTTCTCATTATTCTAAAATAATGAAATGTACATCTATTGTACTACTAACAGTGAGTTATTCCTCGTTTTTACAAATTTTTTTACACTAAACTCAGTATGTATGAATTCAAAATAACAAGCTCTTTCAAAATCTGTAAAAATATATAGGGTGTCCCATTTAAATTAAAGAAGTTGATGGCATTTCTGGTTAAACCGGAAGTATATTATTATCAAAAAAATGTACATCAGATGCGTTTTGTTCCATTGCACTTACCATACTTTATCCCAATCCTGTATTAGAGCAGAAATGCATTATTCAAACATTCGAGGAACTCTAATAGGTTATTACCGAAAATAAAGATGATATAATTCTCATGAAAAATTGACTGCATTTGAGATTAACTACATGTTCCTTTTCACTTTTATTATTGCTATCTAATTGTGTGGTATGTTGTGAGTTCAACATGAGGAGAAGAAGAGGTAATTGAACTGGTAAAAGAAACAGAAAAAACTTGACGTCGCTTTGAAATGTGTGGATAAGTTTATTAATTTGGAAATTGACTATTTGTAATAAGTTAGAAAGAAACAACAATTGAAGTGAGTGAAAAATGAATTATTGTGATATGACAATTGAATTGTATCTAAAATATTTGAAGAACAATGAAAGATTACATATGAATATCCCATTTATTAAATAAAAGAATGAACTTGTTTAATATAGAAATAACTAAAGTTTATGTTACTCTGATTTGCAACCAATATAAATTTCTTATAAAGAATTTAATCGAAATAATAATCATAATGAGAATCTGAATCATCATCGCTACCGCTGTCTTCGAAATGATACTCAAAGTCTGAAAAACAATCCTCTAACATCGTAAGGCTTATAATGTAGCTGTCGTCATCTTCTTCATCAAAACTGAAGGATGGTTCTCTGTAATGGCCAAAGCACGAACTTTGAGGCGAGTGACGAAATAAGCACTTGCTACCAAGCCAACATACACCCTTGCCTTTTCTGTAATATTTACAATTGATATTCGCTAACTTCCTATTTCTGGCAGCTAGAAATTTCTGCTTATCCTCGCTGTTCACCCAGAACGAATTTTTATAGACATAATCCGAACTCACTCGGCATTCTGGACAACTTTTAGTAACTTCGTCCTCGAAATGTGCTGAATTCCTCCACATCTTGATACAAGAGAAGCAAAAGCAATGCTTGCAATTCGGAAGAATACCAAATTTATTTGCACCCTTCTTTTTGCAGATCACTTCCTCGAAGCAAATTCCACATATTTTTCCTTTGGATGATTCTTTCAAATTTCTTCTTCTATCACTGGCATGTAGTGAGGATGATTTTTTGTCGCTTGAAAATGTGTCGTGACGATACCTGCATCTTTTACCATATCTACAATATCCGCTTTCGAAATAAATACATGGTGAATTTTTTTGGTGGGGTCTACTGTGGTTGGCCTTTCGATTCATGTTTTCCTCTCAAAAAATTAACTTGAAAACTGGATCTCAGCTATTTTCCAATTTAGAAAAGGTGACAGCATAAATGTCAAATCGTACATCTATCACATAAAACAGTCGAAATAACAACAATCTTGATGCGCAATTTGAAGGTCAGGAGGATGCAAATATTTGCGATTCGGCGAGTTCTAATATGTGAACAGCGATGATTATCCTGACAACCTAGTCGAGTCAGTACGGTATTCCCTAAAAGAAAGTTAATTTAATTTTTCTAATGCAGTATATGAGAAAATAGTTATGGAGATTTGAAACTGTATGAAAAGTTTTTATATATTCGAAAAAAACGAAAACATACCATGCGTATCATGAATTTCAAACTATACACCAGAGACATCTATTAACGAGACAGTTAACCCAGAGACAATCGTTAACTTCACTTGACTTGACTTTTCTCGACCTCCTTTTCTTGCACATGGAGGCTTACAATCGTTAACCCACAGAACATCGGATGAAAGCATAGAGATAGAATACTATCTCTATGGATGAAAGGAAGACTTTCAAGCATTTGGGGCGTTCGGCAAAACACATCAGATCGCTCCGGTCCATAGACACGGCCTTACAAGTTCCGTCATTCTCGACCTTAAATTGGGTTACATGATGGTCGAGAATGGCAACATTCTTCGGCCGGTTGAAGTGCAGTACGATCGATCCGATGTGTTTGCCGAACGCCCCTATTGCTTAACTCTAGTTATTCAATGGGCTGTAGTTGGGGGTGGTAGATGATAGAGGACGCTCTAGTTTAAAATGCTCATTTCATGATTTCAATTCAACTCGGACTCTGAATGCGTCTCTTGAGAATCCAATGAGACATAATATGTCTCATTGGATTTGTGTAGAAAAATATCTAGATTTTATCACGACAATTATAATGATAGTGGAGTTGACTAAAACGCCCTCTGGCAGCCAAATTCCCCAACTGTTTTTCCATGAATAACTAGAGATTTATCAGCAAGGCTCAAAGTATTAATAGATTTCGACAATAATCTTCGGCTTATAAATTGAATTTCTCGCAAAATTTTTTTGAGTATCACATTCTGGAGGGTGGAGGTCTCTACTTCACAAATTTATGATAACAGAGACAGATCTTGTTTAACACGAAAGAATGATTCATTATTATGCCAGTGATTCCCAGAGATCTATTCATAAATGCGATATTGAAATTATGTAATCAAAATATGTTTTGGGTTCGGTTCGAAGTAAACTGCCCAAAAAAATTAACGCACATTATGGAAATCTCAAATTTATTCTACAACTGAAGGTGTTCACAATGAAAATGTTATCCCGTTTTTCTTCAATACAGATGTTTTTTCCCAGCAGGAATAAAAAAAGATGATATTATCAGATTCTGAATGTATTGGCTCCATTCTAAAATCAGTTGTTCTCGATCAATTCTGGTGATCAATAGTTTTTCTCTCGTTTGATTTTCTACACTCGATCGCTATGCAACGCGAAACACGCAATTTGACCCAAGAGGAATGTGCCCAAGCGGTAGTTTTGAGGGAAGAAGGGTGGACATACACAAGAATTGCAGAAAGGTTTGGAGTTTTCCATACAAGTGTGTTCAGAATGTTGCAGCGATTTAGGGAGACAGGTATGAATGTCCGAAGACCAGGACAGGGTAGTCCACGGGTAACAACTGCCATTCAAGAACGTTACTTGAGAGTTTCTTCGTTGATTCAACGGTTTGCAACAGCCCGCCTTCTTCAAAATCAGCTGAGCAAACTCATGGGGTGCAAATTAGCACTCCGATATTTTAAGAAATCGCCTCAGAGAATATGATTTAAGGCCTCGTGTCGCGGCAAGAGGTCCAGCTCTTACCCCAACCCATCGAAGGGCGCGTTTGGATTTTGCAATAGAGCTTATCCATTGGGAAGAGGCCGATTGGGAAAAAATTCTTTTCACGGATGAGTCTAGATTCTGCCTCTACCATTGTGATCGACGTTCCCGTGTATACAGACGTACGTCCACGTGAAAGATATGCTCAGTGCAATTTCCTGAATACTACTGGTTTCGGGGGAGGATCGATTATGGTATGGGGTGGAATATCTTTGACTGCTCGCACAGATCTAGTGGTCTTTGATAATGGAGCTATGAACGCTGATAAGTATATAAGGAACATTCTTGAAGAGCATGTAGTGCTATTTGCCCCATGCATTGGTAAAAATTTCATTTTTATGGACGATAATGCCAGACTCCATCGTGCGCGCATCGTTCAGGAGTACCTTGAAGAGGTTGAAGTCTCTCGAATGGAATATCCAGCCAGAAGTCCAGATCTCAATGCGATTGAGCAGGTTTGGGACAACCTCAATAGAAGGCTGAGAAGTTCAGAAAATCATCCAGCTACTCTTAATGACTTAGCAATCCAACTCGGAGAAATCCGGGAAGGATTAGATCAGAACATTTTAAGATCACTCATTTTGAGTATGAACCGTCGTTACCGAGCTGTAATTCACACAAGGGGTGGAAATACTAAGTATTAAATCACTTATCAGCATTTCAGTACTTTTAAGATTGTTCATTTCTCTTCTTTCACATAAGATTCGGTGAATTCCTGAATTTTTTTTTTATTTAATATGTCTTGTTTCGTTCAAAACGTTCCCGAGAGAACATAAAAAATAAGTTATAAAGTCAATGTAGAGTTAACTTTCATTAAAATTGAGATTTTCAGAATGTGCGTTGATTTTTTTTTGCGCAGTGTATTTCAAACTATCACATTCTGGAGGGTAGAGGCCTCTACTTCACCCTCCATCACAAATTCATGATACAGAGACAGATCTTGTTTAACATGAAAGAATGATTCATTATTATGCCGGTGATTCCCAGAGATTCATTCACAAATGCGATATTGAAATTATATAATCAAAATATGTTTTGGGTTCGGTTCGAAGTAGTTCATTCCAGAGTAGTTCAGTATCGTCGGAGTAGTTCTGATGAGAGTAGTAAGTTCAGAACAGGTCAGTTCGGAGAAATCAGGGCATGATTCAGTTCCTTCAGCAGTTCTGTCAGCGCAGGGTAGTTCAGGATTGCACAGTAAGATACTCATCAGGATTTCATCATTTTATTCATGTTCATAATAATAAAACGTTAAACTAATTATATCGATTTTGTATATACAATGGTATAAAATAAATAACTTAAACGGATAGACATAATTAGAAATGAAGGCAGTTTTCACCATTACAAAAATACGTCGCCTTCTCATTCTCGAGGATATTCTTGAAACGGTGAAAGACAAGAAAGAACCTACGACACAGGCTTGAAGCAGAACCGACACCGAAGAAACCACCACCCGCCCGAAGGAAGACAAAATTCTTCTATATTTTTGCGTCGCGACGCTGTCCTTTGGCCGCGCACCGACCACGTAAAAACCGACCAGACGCAACTGACAACTTCAGAGTCCGACGATTGAGCACGTGAGAGTCTTTATTTCCACCTGCGGATTCAAGGGATGTGCTTGCCTGGGTTCAGCCACTTCTTCATGTAGTAAGCGAACAGCGTGCTGATGTAAAGTAAGACCAGGAGGGCGCAAGTTACTCCCA
The DNA here is from genome assembly GCA_038502775.1 of Hippodamia convergens. Lineage (NCBI taxonomy): Eukaryota > Metazoa > Arthropoda > Insecta > Coleoptera > Coccinellidae > Hippodamia > Hippodamia convergens. The sequence continues at coordinate 175,816 of CM076609.1, forward strand.
AAGCTAAGACGGACGTCTTGGTTGGGCAAGGTTCCATGATGGTCACCGTTTTATCTGCAAAAGAAACAGTGATGATTAGGAACGTTCTGGATCAAAAAATTCGATGCTTACCTCTTCCAAAGTCTGCGCTGTTAAGCTCGCTCTTCAAGAACTCTGACTGCTTCTGGTCGCCAAGGTCCAAAACGAGGATCTCCTGACTGAGGGTCATGTCTTCTTCCTTTTCTTCTTCCGTCACGTTGTTCAAGGATCTCTTCTTCCTTCCCCAGGATTCTATGGAGTCTCTTCCCCATTCACAGACAGCCTGGAAATAGAGAGAAGTCATGTTGAGTTGCAGCAAGAGAAAAGCCTTCTTAAAGAATGATAAAATGAATTTCGTTGAGCGTGGTCTACGATATTGAACAGGCCAGAATGTTCCTTCAAAATGCGACGTTGCCGGAGTGTTCACAGCGGGTTGGGGTCCTAACTCTCGGTGGTACGACCTTGCAGTTGCAAGTTGCAATTCTGTGTGGAAGGTGGAAGCATAAGTGTTCGCATCAAAAATTCGACTGGGAATCATGTAAAAAGGTTTGTGTTTTTTTCGCAGTGTGCGTGTGATTGGTTTTTTAATCAATAAATAAAGTGAAAATGAGTGTTGCAGTTGCAGAATCAGTGTATATCGCATTTGATATTGAATTTTTCGACTTGTTGAAACATTATTTGGGCTGTTTCCATTATCTATGTTGTTGGTTATTACCGACGTTTCGGCAAGCATTCGCCTGCCGTCTTCAGGGTGTTGTTGGTCCTGAGAAGGACCGGTTGTTGCCAAACTTGTTCTGTCTGGACTTGTGCGCTCCATACTTTTTCAATTTTCGCAATTACAGTGTGGGGATTCGAACGCGAGTTATCCGAGGTGCAATTTCCGAAATTCCACTCACTCTAACCACTAGTCTACCAAAGCAGGTAATTATTATACGATTTTAAGTTATATATTAATTATACTTTTTGTGTTAGAGGTCACCTTGACTTTTTACTACCTGCGCAGTTGGTATGCGCAGTAGGTTATTTTTAGGTCAGGTCTGGTTCATGTTATGTTAATTGCTTCCTTGGGTCGGGTTCGTCCTCCTCAATTCAGATCTTAGTATGGGCACCCAGACATTCTTTATTTCCAGAGAGGGCGTGCTGATTGGGTTAGGAGTTATTACCATGAAAGCTGCTTCTTTCAATTTTCTTCTTCTCCATCCCTCTTCCTTTGATATTATGGAAGCTTCATCCCATTTGACGTTGTGGTCCTCGTTCCAAGCGTGTTGGACTAGCCTGGATTTATCTGTTTCTCCCAGTTGAGCTAGTCTTTGGTGCTCTTTGATTCTGACCTTCAGGGGGCGTTTAGTTTCCCCAATGTAGGCTCTGCCGCATTCACATGGTATTTCATAGACGCAATCTTTGGTTCTCTGATTCTCGTTGTCAGGTTTCACCTTCGTGAGTTTTCCCCTGACAGTATCCTTGGTCTTGAATGTTGTTCTCACCTTGTATCTGTTACCAATTCTTCTTATTTTCTCGGATAACCCCTTCACATATGGTATGACAGAGGTAATCGTTTCGGTCGGCTCATTGTCTGTTGGTTGTTGCCCTACTGCCGCTTCTCTTGGTTCTCTGGCTTTCTGAAGTATCTTCTTGGGGTAGCCGTTTCTCTTGAGGGTTTCTGTTATGTTGTTGAACTCCTCATCACGATCTTCTGGACTAGAGCAAATCTTGGTTGCTCTGTCGTATAAGCATCTGGCTACTCCCAATTTGGTGTTCAGATTGTGGTTGGATTCGAAGTGGAGATATTGGCCCGTGTTTGTTGGTTTTTTGTATACTGTGGTCTTAGGAATTCCATTCTGTTTATGAACAAGTACATCGAGGAAAGGTAGTCGGTTATTTTCTTCGATTTCCATTGTGAATTTTATTGATTCCTCTATGCTGTTCAGATGTACCAGGAAACTGTCTAGGTTTTCCCTCCCATGTTGCCAGATTACGAAGGTATCGTCTACATATCTGCGCCATAGTTTCGGCTTGAACACGAATTGTTCCAATGCTTTCCTCTCGAAATCCTCCATGTATATATCAGCCAGAGGTGGAGATAACGGTGAGCCCATTGCCAGACCAAATTCTTGTTGGTAGAAGTTTTTGTCTACTTGGAAGTAAGTGGTGTTGATACAGGTTTCAAGCATTTCCATGATTGCTCTAACGCTCAAGGTGGTTCTCTCAGCCAATGTTGTGTCCTCCTCGAGTTTATTCTTGACGATTTCGAGGGTTCGTTTAGTAGGTACATTAGTGAACAGGCTCTTGATGTCGAAACTAACCATGATGTCCTGGTCCAAGATTTGTTCTTGACGCATGGTTTCTATGAAGTGATCAGTGTTTTTGACCATTGATGGTGTATGGCCTCTGAGTGGAGAAATTATCTTCAGGAGGAATCTTGCCAAGGGATGACATGGGGAATTCCTCGAACTGACGATTGGTCTCAAGGGAATGTTGTCCTTGTGTATTTTTGGGAGACCATATAGGTGTGGAGGTTTGCTGTAGTGAGGTGTGAGTTTAGTTCTTGTAAAGTTGTCAGGAAACTCATCTTTGTATTTGTGCAGAATTTTGTAGACTTTGTTCTCCACTGAGGATGTGGGGTCTTTCTTCAATTTCTTGTATTCTCCTGCTTCTAGGACCTCTTGGAGTTTTTCATTATATGTCTCCACATCCAGAATGACCGTCGCATTCCCTTTGTCTGCTGGGAGCACCTTTATGGAATTATCTGTTTGGAGTTCCTTCAGGGCTTTCTGTTCTGCTCTGTTGATATTGTGTTCTGGTCTCTTAGTTGTAGAATCCAGTATTGTTCTTATTTTCCAACGATATTCCTCTGCTTTTTCAGGTTCTCTCATCCTTAGTGCTGTCTCCTCCGCTGCTAACAACATCTCCATCTTCGGAACAGTCTTTGGTGCTACAGAGAACTTCATTCCTTTGTTGAGGATGAGGGTTTGGTCCTCACTAAGAGTCTTGCTCGAGAGGTTGATCACAGTTTTTGTATGATCATTTGGTGTATATTTCCTCGAGTCTCTCATCAGTTTTTCCATTTTCCTCTTCTGTGCTAATTTTTGTTGGTCGTTTGTTCTCTCATAGCTCCTTCTGACTGCTTCCACGATGCATTCATAGTCCGTTGCGTTAGTTTTTTCCTGTATTTTCGTCCTGATGTCCATACATTGCTGTGTTAGTGTGGCTTTGTTGAACCGATGTTGGTTGAGTCTTTCCCTTACCAGTGCTAGGCTTGCCCTATTGGAAATTCTGTCCGCCCTTCTGCCGCTTATTGGGAGTTTGACTCTGAGGCCTTTGGGGATCAGGTTGCGATCTCTGGCAAGGTGTAGAAACGTTAGATGGTTCGTTTCTTTGGCAAGTTTGATAGAGGCTTTTTCATAGTTCCTGACCTCTTGATATAATTCGGGCCCATACCGAATTTCTAATTGTGAACGAGATATTCTTGATAATGGTGTATTTGTTGAAACATTATTTGGGCTGTTTCCATTATCTATGTTGTTGGTTATTACCGACGTTTCGGCAAGCATTCGCCTGCCGTCTTCAGGGTGTTGTTGGTCCTGAGAAGGACCGGTTGTTGCCAAACTTGTTCTGTCTGGACTTGTGCGCTCCATACTTTTTCAATTTTCGCAATTACAGTGTGGGGATTCGAACGCGAGTTATCCGAGGTGCAATTTCCGAAATTCCACTCACTCTAACCACTAGTCTACCAAAGCAGGTAATTATTATACGATTTTAAGTTATATATTAATTATACTTTTTGTGTTAGAGGTCACCTTGACTTTTTACTACCTGCGCAGTTGGTATGCGCAGTAGGTTATTTTTAGGTCAGGTCTGGTTCATGTTATGTTAATTGCTTCCTTGGGTCGGGTTCGTCCTCCTCAATTCAGATCTTAGTATGGGCACCCAGACATTCTTTATTTCCAGAGAGGGCGTGCTGATTGGGTTAGGAGTTATTGCCATGAAAGCTGCTTCTTTCAATTTTCTTCTTCTCCATCCCTCTTCCTTTGATATTATGGAAGCTTCATCCCATTTGACGTTGTGGTCCTCGTTCCAAGCGTGTTGGACTAGCCTGGATTTATCTGTTTCTCCCAGTTGAGCTAGTCTTTGGTGCTCTTTGATTCTGACCTTCAGGGGGCGTTTAGTTTCCCCAATGTAGGCTCTGCCGCATTCACATGGTATTTCATAGACGCAATCTTTGGTTCTCTGATTCTCGTTGTCAGGTTTCACCTTCGTGAGTTTTCCCCTGACAGTATCCTTGGTCTTGAATGTTGTTCTCACCTTGTATCTGTTACCAATTCTTCTTATTTTCTCGGATAACCCCTTCACATATGGTATGACAGAGGTAATCGTTTCGGTCGGCTCATTGTCTGTTGGTTGTTGCCCTACTGCCGCTTCTCTTGGTTCTCTGGCTTTCTGAAGTATCTTCTTGGGGTAGCCGTTTCTCTTGAGGGTTTCTGTTATGTTGACCCGACCCAAGGAAGCAATTAACATAACATGAACCAGACCTGACCTAAAAATAACCTACTGCGCATACCAACTGCGCAGGTAGTAAAAAGTCAAGGTGACCTCTAACACAAAAAGTATAATTAATATATAACTTAAAATCGTATAATAATTACCTGCTTTGGTAGACTAGTGGTTAGAGTGAGTGGAATTTCGGAAATTGCACCTCGGATAACTCGCGTTCGAATCCCCACACTGTAATTGCGAAAATTGAAAAAGTATGGAGCGCACAAGTCCAGACAGAACAAGTTTGGCAACAACCGGTCCTTCTCAGGACCAACAACACCCTGAAGACGGCAGGCGAATGCTTGCCGAAACGTCGGTAATAACCAACAACATAGATAATGGAAACAGCCCAAATAATGTTTCAACAAATACACCATTATCAAGAATATCTCGTTCACAATTTTTCGACTATTAGTATTCATATCTGGAAGAATTATCAACATTTCATTTTGATATTTATTAAAATTTCTTTTGAAAATCTTCGATTCGAGTACTATGCCTCGTACTTTTGCAGTGCCCAGTTGTAAAAGCAACTATAAATTTACTAATGAGAAAAGATTTCCGAAAGATTCCACGAGGAGAAGAAAATGACTTAACGCAATTCATAGAGAAAGTAGTTTTGAAATCCACGAAGACAGTGTAGTTTATTTTAAACATTTTGTAGATTTCCATATTATTAAAAATAACTCTTATCCAACCGCGAAAAATTCCTAAATTAACTGATAATGCATTTTCTTCAATTTTCCAAATCATCCGAGTTACATGACATCTTCAATTACTCCATAAAGAACTGATTCTGAGGAACGGAGACAAAAATTAGTTGTCCATTATAAAAATTTTTACACCGATTGGGCAAACAAGATCAGATCGATTCATTTTCAGACTTTTGTTATTATTTCAAAGACAATCTCCCACTTCTTTCCTTACGTTTAAGAAAACGCCTCTGTTCAATTCTACAATATAACGTTTTTCAAATGTTTATTTATGACATATTCCCAGCGTACGTGAGAGTTTATTACGACAAATTTTCACTATGTCAGCAGCCTTCAGAAATTATCTTCAGCAAATTTTCCAAAATTTTGAGTAATATCTTCCTTAATAATTATTCTATAATTGTTAGTGAATCCCAAGAACTGCTCTTTCCGACAGGAAATTACTAACTTTTAGCTGTTTGTTATCGAAATTGTTTTTATTTCTTCAGAGTTTATTTTTAATTTTATATAACCTTTTTTAGGATTGAATTCATAGTTTTTATTCATTCAGTCTTGTTGAATTTCTGTTTTATAGGATTTATTTTGAGTTTATAAAGATCAGCAGTCAGAATGTAATCCTTTTCGATAGCGACATTTTTTTCCTCTTTTGATGATCATTTACCTACTCTATTCGCTTAAGAAAATAAAATAGTTTCCATTCTGATTGTAATTTTGTGGAACTCAATACAACAGCTACCTCCTAGAGGTGAGTTCTGGATTATTTGCGATGAAATATTGAGAAATTATTCGCAGATAAATGAAAAGCTACAGTTCTTTATTTCATTGTGAATTGAAATGAATTTGAAATTATATCGAAAACAGGGCAAATTGAGAAAACTGTATACTCTCTATATCTACTGAGTGCCAGTAGATACCCTCGTAAAGTCCTAATTTTGGTAATTGGGAAATATTGTAGTTTGGAGGAGCGAAACGGGTAACGGTTAGAGTCCGTTGAGGAAAAAAGAGTAGAGTTTTATTTTCGTAGTTGACGAAATATTAGGTAGTTTCTAGTAGTGAAAAAACCGAAGTAAAAAGGTTTTTGAAAAAAGAGGAATTTTTCTTGTTATTCAGTTAGGATTTTTGAGTCGGGAAGCGCGATCGGAAATTACGGTAGTTGTTACGAAAAGGGAATGAAGTATTTCGGGAGTGATTATTTCAGAGAACTTGGATTATTTCTACGAGGAAAATCCAAAGGTCAGAATTTTTCAATTTTAATTGATGAGGATAGTTTGAGTCTGAAAGTCTTGCAATCTATCACCTCTAATAACCTTTCATCTTATTTTCTTATGAAATAATTAGTTATTTTGAATTGGTTGAGGCTTTCGCGGCCATCGTTCAATGTGAGATGTTCTTTCGCAGGCAGTTCAGTCCAGTGAGAACATCTCCTGAAATATAACTCCTGAAGATGCCAGACACTCGAACTGGCGAAACGTCGAGAACTAATCTACGACGACGGCCTAAATGCTTTTTTGAAAAAAAGATTTTTATCTAAGTCATTTCTCTGGATCTAATTATCTCTAGAAACTGAAAACAAAATAATGCTCTTTTGCAGAAGGCCTTACCCACACTCTCTCCGAGTTGAAGAGAGCTTAAATTTGTTTGTTAGGGCGACGGGAAGCCGCTCTCTCGTTAACCACTTACCATATGAATAATCTAGTATGAACAAAATCACTTTTTATCACAAAAAGAACACAGATCATATAGTATCTTCAAGAATTGGCTAGGCTATTGGTCTTTTCTCCAAAAAAAAGATACCGTCTTCTAAGGTATTTTGTGTCACTTAATCAGAAAGTTTAGAGATAACTTTCTTTTACCCTCCCCAGTTTCAATGTGGATATCCTGCGATCACCTCAACACTAATTATGATATCTACACAAAAAAGGTCTGAGGATGAGTGGATTCTTACCGGCTCGCATGGTCCCAAGCAATACTTGACGTTGCACTGGAAGATCACCCCGTAAGACTCAGTAAACCTGAAAGCCTCGTATACTGACTGCAAGGCATTTCCGTCTGGAGTGAAAGCAGGAAAGATGGTGGGATCCACTGGACAACCTTCATCATCGATGATCTGGAAAGTGCTCTTGGCATCCTTGGCCATTGCGATGCAGCTTCTTGCGAAAATACCGTATGGTGCTGAGGAAAAACAGTTGAAATTTAACACCTTTCTAACACACTCGAGAAATGTTCTACTTACTGTCTTCTGGAATCTCAATCCTGAAGGTGAGCTTGTCTCCGATGCGCACTGTTTCAACCTCCCTGGAACGGCTGTCCAAGATGCGGATCCTTGGTGGTGGAGCTTCTGGTGCGGAGGTGATGCTGATCATCTCTGGGTCTCTGAAAGAGGACGTTTCGAATTAACAATAACTCTTACGGTTGGGACAACGAGAGAAGTACCTAATTGGCATCATTCCGAAGGTGATGTTCTTGGAGGACATGTCATAGGTGCACTTTACTTTGTAGATCTTGTCGGCTTTGGTCATGACGACGCTGTGGTGTTGGAGTACTACTGTGTTGCTGTACACGCCCACCTGGAAGAAGAAATGAGAGTTAAGTCTTGAACGTGAGAGGTGCGAGTTTCTGTTGAATGTTTACGACTGGAGATATAAGAGATTGATTATCCAATTCTCATTTCTATGTCGTTAGTTAATTAACGTTTCTTGAATTAATTACATGTATCTTTCAGAAATATCTTGGTTTATTAGTATTGCTAGTTCTTTTTTTTTTATAGTAACGACGACCTTTGTCTATTAACTGTACAGCACTGGCTTTTTTGGAAATGGATATATTCCTGTATCTTATCTGTGTTCTTCAGTTCAAAAAAATTAATTTTCGAACTGTGACCGAGGACTTGCAGAGATCTAGGCTGAGAGTTGACCACGGAAAATGTGCCATCATCAAGTATAGAATACACATAACCCTTCTCCTTGATGAGAACCACTTGAGGGCAGGACGCCTCATATTAGATAGGCGTTACCTTCTAAATGATGTTTTTTGAAAGCGACACCTAGTGTTGTGGTAAACCATGGGAATTATTGATTTTCAATTCACAAAGTTAAAAATGAACGTAAATACAATGTTGCGAAGGAGATTATAAGAGAACTGATATCCCATCCCCAATGACTCAGACGTCTGGAGACAAACGAATAATTTCCTTTCGGACTCTGTGAAATAAAATATTCTCCAAACCTATTTATAAGTTATTATAAATAGTCCTATGATCAGGGCTTCACTTTGGGATCTCAGCAGAAAAGTCGTGAGATAAAAAATTTTTGATGAAATGCAAAATGGAATATTTGGTCAATAGTCGGACACGCCTAAATTAGAGAAGGAGAAAAAAATGTTTGACTTCAACAAACCTGATTGGTACTATCCCAAAAGTTAAGGTTGGAGACCACCCACCAGAGGTGAAAAGCAAATTGGTTTCCTAAGGGAGATTCAGTAGACCTGGGGACGACGGTTTCGTGAGGTTCTCCAGGTTGCTCGAAGGAAGGTCGGAGAGTGTATCTGGGGATCTCGGGCGGGAAAGCACATCCTTAAATAACTCGAGTGACGGTTGAAGTACGTCGAGGAAACGGTAAAGTCCTAATTTTGGTAATTGGGGAATATTAGGTAGTTTCGAGGAGCGAAACGGATAACGCTTAAAGTACGTTGTGGAAAAAAGGGTAAAGTTTTATTTTCGTGGTTGACGAAATATTAGGTAGTTTCGAGAAGAGAAAAATCTAAGTAGTAGGTTTTTGAAAAAGGGCAATTTTTCGTGTTATTATTCAGTTAGGATTTTCGAGTCGGGAAGCGCGATCGGAAATTATGGTAGTTGTTGCGAAACGGGAGTGAAGCGTTTCGGGAGTGATTATTTCAGAAAACTTGGATTATATTTCTACGAGGGAAAACAAAAGGTCAGAACTTCTCAACTTTAATTGATGAGGATAGTTTGAGTCCAAAAAGTCTTGCCATCTCTCACCTCTTATCAACTCATATGTTATTTTCTTATTATTATGGATTTTGGGTAATTAGATATCCCAGTGAATAGTGAACTTATATTTTTGTATGAAATTTTGTTAGACAGTCCGAAGTACAAACCTATAAAATAATCAGTTATTCTATTATTTTTTGAAAAATGAACTTTTAACTAAGTTATTTCACAGGTTTCAATTATCCCTAGAAAGTGAAGACTCTCTGCAAGAAAAATAACACGAAGTCCTTCTCTTTTGCAGAAGGCCTTACTCACACTCTCTCGGAGTTGGAGAGGGCCTAATTTTGTTGTTAGATTGACGGGAAGCCGCTCTCTCGTTAACCCTTTAACATCTAGAAAACCCCGTATGAATAGAGTCAATTTTCATTACAAAAAAGACAAAGATCATATAAGGGTGTCTATTACACATGAATGACCAGGTGTCAGACTTAACAGACTTGTCCTTCACGTTGGTATTTATTACATCAATTAAGTTTTAGGTTTGAAGGTAGATCACATGGAATGTTTCAGATTCGCCTAATAAATATTATTTGACCATTGATTAGGAAATAATTAAATTAGAAAAACGATTCAAGGAACACAAGATCGCAAAACCCAAATTTTTAAAATCCAATCTTTCCGATGTGACAGTTGAGGTTAGATTCAAACTGTCAATTTTTTTCAACTGTCAACTCCAGTTGAAGATTCCGAAGCACAATTTAGCAATGCCAACTATATCAGCGCTCGATAACTCGAAAATGTATCTCGAATAGAACAAAAACCACGTTTCTTGTGCCGTGTACTGGTCGCCAGTCAGCAATAAGATAGATCGTTATCTCCTCCGTCTTGCATATGTTCGTGTCAACCAGTTGCGTGTACCCGTCCAGATGACAGACGACCGCGGCATAGAATATGCAAATCGACGAACTTGTTAGATAAATATCGAGACAGCAAGAGCAACGAGATCAATTCCAGTCCAGAATTCACTTACCACGGACTGAGTGTTGCAGTCTTGCCCGCCCATTGTGAGATCCAGCCTGAAGAGGTCGCTGTTGATCACGTCCACGTTGCAGGTTTCCGATCGGCCCAAGGCGTAGATCCTGCCGTTGAAGGGCTTGTTGGTCCTCACTTGGACGGCTATCCTCGTGTCTTTGCAGTTCACGGACACTGAGAAAGAGAAGAGGTTGTACTTTTTAACTTTGCCAGAAATTAAGGAAAAAAAGTTGTAGTTTCCGAGGTTCCAGTCTCTCTAAAACGATATGTATGGACAATTGAATCTTCGAAAGTCAACCTTCCAAACCTTGTACTGTTTCAAGGCTGGGATACTTAGAGAAATAGGACAAGACTAAGTATGTTCAAGGTTATACTGACCATCGTAACATGTTCCTGTTTTATCGCAGTTGACATCGCTCTTCGTCAGGTTGTTGAGGTTTGGATCTTCAGTGGCGTCAAAAACTACTGGTAAGGTGTTGTCTGAAGGCGATCCAGACTGACCACTCGCAGATTCTGGAATGAAACGGTAAGTAAAGAGCTAAGTTAGGAATTAGCATACCATCGATGTTTTGAAATTACTATTAGATGATTATTCCGATTTCAATTTAGAACGGTATCCTAGGACAAATATCCTGCTCCACAAGAGTTACGGACATCGTAAAATCATTTGAAGTTCAATAACAACTTGAATCGATCCAATAAAAATCAGTATGAGACATTTCGTCGATCTGGTCGCCTTTTTTCTGAATTTGGTTCTTTGCATATGCTTCATGAATGTTCTTATTTTGAAATGGAGTCAGTTCATCAACGGCTTCGATTTGAAACGAGTTTTCTGGAAATGCCAAGACGTAAATTAACAAACGCTGAGGCTAATAGGGCGTGTTGGAAAGACCAAGGCTTGGTGGGTGATGAAAAACAACACCTGCTCAGGATCGTTTCATCACCGTTTCGGCGAGAAGAAAACCTACATCTACGTGTAGAATGCTGCGAAATATTCTTCAAAATACAGATGGGGTCCAACTTTCGATCGAAACCATCAGACTACGTTTGAGAGAGGTGAATCTAAATTCTAGATCATTAAGAGGATTTCCATTAACACGTGACCATAAGCGTCAAAGACTGAAATGGGCAAGGCAACATATCAATTGGAACGATCAAAGGCGTAGTGTCCTTTTTACTGATGAATCCAGATATGGACGATTTTCAGATTCTCGAAGAATAAGGGTATGGACAATCCCACGCATACCTCGTAATCGTCGCTATGTCCAAGAAGTCCATCCATTCCAAGGGGGTAGTGTTATGGTATTGGCCGGGATATGTTTCAACAGGCGCATAGATCTACACATTTTTTGTTCTGGAAATATGACCGCTTTTCACTAAAAGGAGGATGTCATTGATAATGTTTTGACAAAATTTCAAGCTGCTATTGGTGAAATTTTTAGACGATAACACTAGACCGCACCGTGCAGTCATAGTTGAGAATGCGCGCCAGGAGCTTGATATTCCACATTTACCAATACCTCTGCAGATTTGAATTGCAAGAACATGAATGGGATATGCTCCAAAGAAGATTAGATAATCATCAACCTTCCCCAGAATCCTTAAATGATCTGAGAGAGGTTCTGCCCCGTTTATGGAACCAAATTCTTCAACAAATGTTCAACAACCTCTTGTGTAGTATGCAGAGAAGTTGTCAAGCTGTTATTGATGCCAGTGTGGGCCATACATTGTATTCATAGTCTTAAAATGTTTTAATTCTCTGGGAATGAAATTTCGTTATTTTACTTCATTTTTCTTAACCACCCTGTATATGCTGCAGACCTACAGGCTAAAATTAATTTTATTTCCTGCAACTTGAATTCATATTGATATAAATTTTCATCACAAAATCTCATTTAAACTATATTTTTTTGCAATTCAACTCAATATCCGCAACTCATGTGGAGCAGTTTAAGTAACCTCAGAATGTTCATCGAGTCAGTGAATAACATCAGGTCTAGTAACATTGGATGAGTAGAAAATATACTTGGTGTTTGTGCCAAATTTCTTAGATCTGGAAGAAAGTACTCCTTGCATTGTATGAAGGCACCAAATAGGAAACCAGTAACACTCTTCAGATATTCCAATTTGTTTTCATGAAGTTATAAGTAATGCTTTTCTAAAAAAAAATACCGGAAAATGGGACGAGAAAAGGACTGTATTGGTCCTTTCGTGAGTCCTGCCTGATATTGATGAGGGTTGTTACCAAGGACGTATAGGTATATGAATTTTCTCGCACGATGGGTCAACTCCTTATCATGGTGGGCTACCTTCAGTAGATAGATCTTTTCCTATGTCCCTCTAACAACATAAGTTAAGTCTGTTTCAGAAAAATCCCAAGGTACGAAGAGGCAACTTAGGAAGAATGGAAGACATGCAGATTCCATACAATCCATCCTGATTCCAGTGCTCGTGTCTAAGCGATTGTAGGTCAGGAGGTCCTCAAAAAATACTGCACCTCATGCAAGCTAGTACTGCTGAAAGCTTCACATGAGTGAATAAGGTTGATTTTAACTTCCCACTGGGACTGAAACAGTCTAGGGACCTCACTCAAGCTGCAAGTTAGAACTAATCCAGAGTTCTAGGAAATATTTGAAACCTTAAATCTTCGGATAGAATGACCCAAGGAGTCATATGAGTTCTTTAGGAGTTAGAGAGCGACCAAGACCGATGTGCTGAAGAATCTCATAGTAATTGGTGTACTATCGGCCGAAACATGTTGCCTGAATGGAATCGGTGTCTTTGGGGTTCCAGCCAAGCAAGTGAGGAGTGTTTTTTAGTTGGTTAAAGTCAACCACTCGCTGGCACCTTCAAAAACTGGACAGTGCTATTCCCCTACATAAGGTATGAAAAAAAATTGATAAATGTTAAAACTCACTCTCGCAGACGTTCTCGTAGTACTCTCCAATCCTTTGACCGTTGTCGATGAGAGGTCTTTCCGCATTCAGGTAGGTGCTGGGACCGTCTGGCAATGTCTTGTGGTCCAAGTGGAACAGCTGGCAGTTGTACTGGGTGCCTTGAGGGGGGCCTTTGTACAGGAAAGACCTGCAGAGGAACTCGTTCTCGATTTCGCAGGCAAGGCGACATGCAGCCTCGCTGGTTACTTGCAGCTCTTTGTCGGTGTAGTAGTGGAGGGAGGCGTACTGAGCAACCTTGTCGTCTGCCACGCCGAATCTGGGAGTCTGGAAGACCCTGTTGCTCTTGCATCCTTGGCTCGCTAAGAAAAAAGGTTATCAATAAGGCTCTGGTGATTGACAGGATGGCACATGAAGCCATCCTCAGAATTTCTAGAGGAGGCGCAGGTAATGAGAGAATTAGGTGTCAGAGAGTCTGGTGCTCTCTGAGTAACTTCATTTCATCTGCGAACCTTCCTAGTGATGTAATGGTCAAGAAAGTAAGTACTGAGAAAAACTTCAGTACGATGCTATGCAAAAAGAGGAATGGGAGCGGGAATACACCGACCAAAATTTCAAAGAAAATACTGTTAAATGGTGTACAGATGGTTCTAAAACCAACACGGGAGCTGGCGCTGGGGTTCACGGGGCCAAAGCCAAGTGTGCACTATCGTTAGGCTTCTGTGTGAGAGATCTGCAAGCGGAAATATTAGCAATCGAAAGATGTCTAGACATGAATCTAAAGAGAAACTATCAGAAATGCGACATTGCTATTCACTCAGATAGTCAAGCTGCTATTAAAGCACTGAACTCCTATGTCATCGACTCAAAGTCGACATGGGAATGCCGGAACAAACTCAATGAGGTAGGCAAGAAAAATTAGGTCTCCTTGATCTGGGTTCCTGATCATTCGGGAATCACAGGTAACGAAGAGGCCAATAAACTTGCCAGAATGGGTACGCGGACCACACACTGGCCCAGAACCTTTCTGTGATATAGCAAAATGCACATATAAGAAAGAGTTTCTGGAGCAGGAGAAAACTGAAAGAGAAATACTCTGGCAGAATCTCCTAGGGTTGGATCACTACAAAAAGTTCCTTCGGAATTTTGAAACTGCAAGATCCAGAAAATATTCGGATCTCAGTAAGAACCAACCACACCTCCTCACTGGCTTTTTTACAGGGCATTGCCGCCTCAGAAAGCACTTGTTGAGAATGGGCGTATCGGACACTGACGATGGTAGATACTGTGGGGAGGAGGAAGAAACTCCTATTCACATAGTCACAGAATGCGTTGGCATTGTAAGCCAAAGGAAACAATGCTCTGGTCAAGAGACCTGTAGGAGTGAGGACTTAGCCTCACTGAAGCCTTCCGAGATATTGGATTTCATAGATCTCTTTGACTGAAAGGCGAGCTGTAAAGCTTTGTCAGGGGGCACAATAGACCATGAGGTTGCAGAGGACTGTAACCCCTTTTAAACTATTAACTATTAACTAAGGCCTCGAGCCTTAGTTAATAGTTAGTTGAGGCAAATCAAGTTTGATTTCTTTTATGATGATTACTTTTTTTATGATTATCTCGTTTGGTTAATTTCAGTTAATTCTGTGATTATTATATGACATAGATTTTATGTTGATTTCCCGTATTGTTGTTTTCTGATTCTAATTTATGCCATTTTCATTTAATAGATTGAAACATTTTGTCCATTTCTTTTCTGCATCTTTCTATTCATTATTGTTTCAGATTATGACGAAAAAATTATAATTATTATTATGATTTCGTTAATACGTTCTTCAAATTGTGATTCAGTATAAAATTTTGCGAAAACTCAACTTTTTGCTTTCGTCAACTGGAGACTTTCATGTTTCTCTCCAAACAAATCTTACCAAGGGCATTCTCACCTTGATAGAAAAAACAACTTAATTATTGAATTCTTCCTCGTCCAACTCATCACCTTCCTACGAAGAATTCTATTGATTTCTAGGAAAGAACTGTACAAAGGACGAACTGAGATATTTTACCTTTAAGACATAGATTCTCGAAGTAATCCACCCCCTGGGCGTCCACGAATTGGACAAATTGACCTGTCGTCCTTCTGTCGGAGTCGCTCAATTGACACTGCAGGGTGACGTAGTTGTATTCCACAGATCGGCACGTGAAGCGATGCTGGAAAATTCAAGGAAAATCGTCAATTCGATTGCTTTCAGAAGTGAACATTTTATAACAGAATCGAAAATTTGCACAATTTTTCTGATTATACTTCATATTAAACAGATTCAAAATTTCAAAGGAACGTACAATCTATCCATTTACACTTTTATCATATGTACACTCCCCGTCAATAAATTCTGAACATGCAAAATTTTTGTCAAATTCAACACCCTGTATCTTTTTTCGTGGTTTTCCGATTTTGATGAAATTTTCACCAGGTATAGTATTGGGTCTTGTTATATTAACCTGAAATTTACTTTTCGAAAATACCTGTAGTTCATCCGTTATACAGGGTGAAACAAAACCTTGTTTTATACCCTTCATTTCTTAACACCCTGTGGTGAATTTGAGGCGAAAAATTTTATATCATTAAATTTTAATTTGAAGTGTGACCCTTTCTTAACTAAATGTTTTTTGATTTAAGTCAGTATCTGCTTCAAATAAAAAATACACATTTTCAAACAAAGTGTTGCATTTGTTCAATTTTTATAACAATTCAGAACATTACACTTCCTTATCGAATAATAAACATAAACAAACATCTGAAAATTAATAGCGTGTATTTCCACCTCGCTTTCTCATCACTTCTACCATACGACGTGGCATACTTTCAATGCATTTACGAGGGGGAAGCAACAATTTCTGTTAATGCAGAATAATGCTAGGCCTCACTTTGCACGGGTTGTAACAGAATACTTTGAAGAGACGAATATTCAACGATTCGTGTGGCCAGCCAGAAGGCCGGATTTAAATCCAATTGAACATGTATGGGATATGCTAGGTAGACATGTTCGAAATCGGCAGCCCAACACCTTGCTCGATTTACGAACAGCCCTTCTTGAAGAACAAAAAAATATTCCCCAGAAGCAATCCGGAAATGCATTGAAAATATGCCACGTCATATAGTAGAATGATGAGAAAGCGAGGTGGAAATACACGCTATTAATTTTCAGATGTTTGTTTATGTTTATTATTCGATAAGGAAGTGTAATGTTCTAAATTGTTATAAAAATTGAACAAATGCAACACTTTGTTTGAAAATGTGTATCTTTTATTTTGAAGCAGATACTGACGTGAATCAAAGAACATTTTGTTGAGAAAAGGTCACACTTCAAATTAAAACTGAATGATATCAAATTTTCCTCCTCAATTTCACCACAGGGTGTTTAGAAATGAAGGGTATAAAACAGGGTTTTGTTTCACCCTGTATAACGGATGAACTACAGGTATTTTCACAAAGTAAATGTCAGGTTGATATAACAAGACCCAATACTATATCTGGTGAAAATTTCAACGAAATTGGAGAACCACGAAAAAAGATACAGGGTGTTGAATTTGACAAAAATTTTGCCTGTCCGGAATTTATTGACGGGGAGTATATTTAATATCAGTTAAAATTGTTGACCAACTATTGTTGACCCTGCTCAACCATCAGCGATCTCAATACTGCCATCTCCCATAATCTAATCTATTGTCCTCTCAGGACAATCTCTCACATATGGTCCCTGAACGGTTACTCAGAATAACATTTACGAAGCCGACACAAGACCCAATGGAAGTTAATCTCCTATTAAATAACCATCCCAACAGAATGTTTCACTTCCTCAATTATTTCTAACATTCTAACTGTTGCTTCACCTACGGTCATTTATTATACCGATTTTATTGTTGCTTCGATTCCTCTTATTATATGCCAGATTTATGTTGGAGATTTCCGGATTATCGTATGATAATAAGTCCAAAGAAAATGGGATGTTATCATGCTCATCTTTATAGCAAAAATAAAAAATCCTCTGAGTGTTCCAGGTACGAGTACATCATGGATAAGTCTTTACGTCTTATTAATTTGTTATGATTCTTACATATACAGGGTGCCTCATTCAGAAGTGTCCACAATCAATAAGTCAACAACGAATCAGAATGTGTGAAAACATCAAGACAGGGTGTTTTTTATGGAATTATACACTGCGCAAAAAAATTAACGCACATTATGGAAATCTCAAATTATTCTACAACTGAAGGTGTTCTCAATGATAATTATTTTCATCAGAATTATGCAGGCATATGTTATCCACTTTTAACGTTTTTCTTCAATACAGATGTTTTTTCTCAGCAGTGTTTTTTCTCAGCATACAAGTGTGTCCAGAATGTTGCAGCGATTCAGGGAGACAGGTATGAATGTCCGAAGACCAGGACAGGGTAGACCACGGGTAACAACTGCCATTCAAGAACGTTACTTGAGAGTTTCTTCGTTGAGACAACGGTTTGCAACCGCTCGCCTCCTTCAAAATCAGCTTGAGCAAACTCATGGGGTACAAATTAGCACTCAGACAATAAGAAATCGCCTCAGAGAATATGATTTGAGGCCTCGTGTCGCGGCAAGAGGCCCAGCTCTTACCCCAGCCCATCGAAGGGCGCGTTTGGATTTTGCGAGAGAGCATATCCATTGGGAAGAGGCCGATTGGGGAAGAGTTCTCTTCATAGATGAGTCTACCATTGTGATGGACGTTCCCTTGTATACAGACGTCCACATGAAAGATATGCTCAGTGCAATTTCCTGAATACTACTGGTTTCGATGAAGGATCGATTATGGTATGGGGTGGAATATATTTGACTGCTCGCACAGACCTAGTGGGCGTTGATAATGGAGCTATGAATGCTGATAAGTATATAAGGAACATTCTTGAAGAGCATGTAGTGCCATTTGCCCAATACATTGGTGAAAATTTCATTTTTATGGACGATAATGCCAGATCCCATCGTGCGCGCATCGTTCAGGAGTACCTTGAAGAGGTTGAAGTCTCTCGAATGAAATGGCCAGCAAAAAGTCCAGATCTCAATCCGAATGAGCAGGTTTGGGATAACCTCAATAGAAGGCTGAGAAGTTCAGAAAATCATCCAGCCACTCTTAATGACTTAGGAATTCAACTCGGAGAAATCTGGAAAAGATTAGATCAGAACATTTTAAGATCACTCATTTTGAGTATGAACCGTCGTTTCCGAGCTGTAATTAACGCAAGGGGTGGGAATATCAAGTATTAAATCACTTATCAGCATTTGAGTATTTCGAAAATTGTTCATGTCCCTTCTTTCACAAAAGATTCGGTGAAATCCTGAATTTTTCTTCCATTTAATGTGTCTTGTTTCGTTCAAAACCTTCCCGAGAGAACATAAAAAATAAGTTATAAAGTCAATGTAGAGTTAACTTTCATTAAAATTGAGATTTTCAGAATGTGCGTTAATTTGGCGCAGTGTAATAAGAGAAGTTTCTTTTGGAAAAGCTTCATTAGTGACATTCCAACTGTCATTTGGACGTTACATTTTTTCTGGCCCAATCTTGCTTTACAAACATCCTCATGAAAGTTCTCATCGTGACCAGCGAATTATTTCTATTCATCTCGATTTCATCGAAGAACTATCGTCTGCAGCATCTAATCCGTTCAGTCTGGGCGATCGGCATCTTCAAGCGTGATCCTGAAATATCAACAAACAAACCAGCAGACAAGCGACCAATTAGAGTTTACATCCGCCGACAAGAGGGTAGCGATAAGATCTGAATCGAAGAGCAATCGATTCGATTATCTGCCGAGCAAATTCCTCCGGATAAATGAGGTTAGAAAGGACAACGACGAGATGTAAATCGAGGAGACGATGAATTCTCTGTTGACGTTTGCATTTTCCAGACCATCGAACCCGAGTTACGCCTCCTCGATCTCGTCATGTTTTCCTTATCCTATGAGGAGATTGGAGAGTCATGCTTTCGTCGCTTTTGATTTGTAGATCACTTACAGTGAACGGTAATGCGATATGTTGAGAAACTTTTTGGTTCCAGAGCTGCAAGAGTTTGAGGGTTTTAATGCGAAAATATGGTTTCAACAACACTTGAACTCGTCAACAATTTTTTCTCTAAAAAAGTGATCTTTTATCATGGCACTACAAACTGGCATCCGAAAAGTCCCCAACCTAACACTTCTTGGTTATTTTTTATTGGGATACCTTGAACAGAAAGTGTATGCAAACAAACAACGAACTTTACAGGAATTTTGGCATAAGATACGCACCAAAATAGCCCCAGAGATGTGTATTTGGACATCATAATCTTTGCCACTCAATTTTCCGAAACCGTGTTTTATTTTAAATAAGGACTTTTCTGATTAGTTGTTATGTTTTCATTAAATATGCAATTACCCCACACTCTTTTTTCGACACCCTGTATTAGACTATCTAGGTAAGCAACATCTGAGTGTAAGTAGCAATATAATAAAAAATCGAATGATATCTATCAAGTAGAGCAATTTAATAAATCCAATTCATTAGGAATATACCAGTGCTACAAATGATTCAAACACAATGATACTTCTAGTTTTTGTGTTTTATTGAAAATACCCCGCACCACTTGGCACTTTCTTCATCGCATGTATCGTAATGCTAAGCTCATCCAGACCGAACCGGTAATTCAATTCTGATGAGACAAAAGGAAAACATATCAGTATTCAAACCGCAAGAATTGTACTTTGAAATTTCAGCTGGAAAATTGATAATACCTGAACTACAAATTTTTAACCGTGAGAGATAGAGGAAAATGAATGACACGTTACGGTAGTCTTTTTTAGAGAAACTGATAATTCCATCAGCTGTATTCCTATGTCTTCTTTTGTTTTCGAGTTTTGGCCAAAATTGAAATTTGGGCAATTTCAACTTTGGCCATTATCTTAAATTCTGTTTGTGCTAGGATGTTAAAATAAAAAAAATTATACTGGCACTTTTTAATAACAATCTAGTAGCGTATTTTGTTTTTTCCCAAGAGCTTTTCTTGCTGAGCTATAACATAAAGTTGTGTTTGTTCTTATAGAAACAAAAGTTTGATATAACTTAGAAAGAATCGACATTTTATCCCGTTTCAGAAATATATCATACGTCGACGTCAGATTCATTCAGATATCATGAAAAATATAGTTTTCATATGAAATTTGAATTATATGAAGTAAGCTGAATCACAGAATAATATGTCTTTACGCATGGTGTCATTATTATTTTGAGATTTAATAATTGATTCAATTATCCGTGGTTTGATCTCTGTTCAGAACAACTGACAATTATTAGAATTTGAAGTCATTTTGCCGGCAATAGGGAATTTATTGAAAACTACGATATGTTAAATTGTTTTATTTTAGCGGTAATAATGACTTCGAACTGACAGTTGTTCTGAACAAAGATCAAACCAAGGAGAATTGAATCAAGTAGTCAATCGCAAAATAATAATGACACCATGCGTAGAGACAGAGTATTCTGTAATTCAAAACGTACTCAATAATTCAAATTTCAAATGAAAACTATATTTTTCATATCTGAATGAATCTGAGGTGTGATATATTTCTGAAACGGGAAAAAATGGCGATTCTATCTAAGCAATTTCAAACTATTGTTTCCATAAGAATAAACACAACCTCATGTCATAGCTCAGCAAGGAAAACTCTTGGGAAAAAACAAAGTACGCTACTGGATTGCTATGAAAAAGTGCCTGAATAATTTTTTCATTTCAACATCCTAGCACGAAGAGAAACTGAGATAATGGCCAAAGTTGAAATCGCCCAAATTTAAATTTTTCGCCTATAACTCTAAAGCAAAAAAGATAGAGGAATGCAGTTGATGGCGTTATCAGTTTCTGTAAAAAAGATGACCGTAATTTTTCATTCATTTTCCTCTATCTCTCACGGTTAAAAAGTTGTAGTTCATGTATGACCAATTTTGCTCACCCTGTACATCTTCAAGCCTCGATTCAATTGATCGTACATCTCTCACTTTTTCAAATATTTTTAATTTCTTTGAACTTCTGACTGCAACTGATTAAAAACCAGAAAATACTCAGATATTTATAACTGGTACGGTATGTTCAGAGTCATCGACTCAAAGTCGACATGGTAATGCCGGAACAAACTCAATGAGGTAGGCAAGAAAAATAAGGTCTCTTTGATCTGGGTTCCTGGTGATTCGGGCATCACAGGTAACGAAGAGGCCAATAAACTTGCCAGAGAGGGTGCTCGGAAACCACTCACTGGTCTCTGGGTTAGTTCTGAACTTTCTGTGGTATAGGAAAATGTACATACAAAAAAGAGTTTTTGGAGAAGGAGAGAACTGAAAGAGAAACACTCTAGCAGAATCTCCCCAGGTTGGATTACTCCAAAAAGTTCCTTCGGAATTTTGAAACTGCAAGATCCAAAAGATATGCCAGAGAGGGTGCTCGGAAACCACTCACTGGCCCAGAACCTTTCTGTGGTATAGCAAAATGTACCTATAAGAAGGAGTTTCTGGAGAGGGAGAAAACTGCAAGAGAAACACTCTGCAGAATCTTCCAGGGTTGGATCACTCCAAAAACGTCCTTCGGAATTTTGAAACTGCAAGATCTAAAAAATATTTGGATCTCAGTAAGAACCAACTACACCTCCTCACTGGTTTTCTTACACGGCATTGTCGCTTCAGAAAGCACTTGCTGAGAATGGGCTTATCGAACACTGACGAGTGTAGATTTAGTGGAGAGGAGGAAGAAACTCCTATTCACCTAGTCACAGAATGCTTTAGCATTGTAAGCCAAAGGAAACAATGCTTCGGTCAAGAGACCTGTAGGAGTGAGGAATTAGCCTCACTGAAGCCTTCCGAGATATTGGATTTCATAAGATCTCTGGGACTGGAAGGCGAGCTATAAAGCTTTGTCAGGGGGCACAATAGACCATCAGGTCGCAGTGGACTGTAACCCCTTTTGAACTATTAACTACTATGTTCAGAGTATATTTCAGAATCCATCCAAGAATCATGTGAGTTGTCGAAATCAAGCCAACAATTTAAAACTTCATTTCCCTTTCTATGGAAAATCTGGATGAATAGTCTTCTGTAACTCATGTTTATGAAATGCATTCTGAACAGGATTGCTGTTTCATCTTTGTCTTTGTCTGGCAGCTTCAGAAGTTATACTCTCAGGGGATGTTCTCTGCTGAATAATAAGGCAGCAGCTCAATTCAAGAAAAAAGATAGATAGATAGATCGCAGATAAGTGTGGTCGAATGACAAGAAGAGTTAACTTCTTCAGAACAGAAGGAGTTTTCAGTGTATCATTGACAAAGTTCACTTACCTCATTAAGGCAAGCTGCAAGACAAGTCTCCTTGCTGGAGGTATAGATGAGCGCGTTGTCCAACCCTCTGATCATCTTGTTGGGCACCCTCTCGAAGGCCCACGGCCTCAAACACACGTTTTCGCTCCTGAGCTGCAGCTTGGTCATGTAGTACATGTTTATCGCCCTCTGCGGCGTGGCCGTCGGATTGTTGGCCTGAGTCTCGTTCTGCAGCTGGCAGAGCGTCTCTTGGACAGGGATCAGGGGGTTAAGGACGAAGCTGAAGGCTGCCGCTTGGCAGTCCGGTTCTTCTCTGCACCATCCTTGGCACTCGTAAAGGCTCAGGTTCTTTACGGTGTAGTACGTCGTTCCCCGGTAGTCGAACTCTGTCAGTTTCTCGAAGGCTATCCGGCCTGGAAAGATTATTTTCATTTGAGAATACAACTTGTACAACATATACAGGGTGTCAGGAAAAATGAGGGAATATCTCTCGGGTTCAGGCAAAAAAAATAAGATAGCAAGTTTCTATAACTTTTTTTTTCTTGCAACCCTAAAATACGGCTCCCGGAATGACGCCATTTTATTGGTATAAATTGTAAACTACTCAAAATAATTTAATGAAAATTCGATTTGATGAACAGTATTAAGGACTTCTTGAAATAATAATAATAATAATAAAAGAACTTTATTCCCAAAATCCTTACAAGAAAAAAAAGAGACATAGTCAATATAAGAACAACAAAAATAAAAAAGTTTCTAAAAAAAAATTTTTTTTTTTAAATACAAATTTTGATCAAACAACAGTAGTTCTCAGATCTGTTCAAAAAAACTCCCGATTACTATGAGGTTCCAGAAAAATCAGTAATCGGTTCATTTTTTTTTTCTTAAAGTTTTGGACTATCAATCATTTGATATTCATGAGACAATTTGTTGAATAATTTTACTGATACGTATTTTGCATTTTTCTGTACCAAACTCAAAAAGTGTAGTGGATAATGAAAATATAGTTTGCAACAGGTACTATTCGAGTTTATAAAAGATTCAAAGTAATGGAAATTCTTTCTTAGAAAAATCAGACATATACTGATATAAAGCCCAGTAAATGTAAGTATACCCAACTTTCTGAAATACTGCCACTGAATTAAAATAAGTTTGTTCAGTTTATCAGGGGACGACTAGGTTGTACATTTCAATGCTAACATTTTTAACACCCTGTATCGTGAGGAGGAATTTGGATACCTTAAACATTTATTCGAAGGAAAAAGGTACTCTTGTGCATTGTCGATAAAATGAACCGTTTTCGAAAACCAAAATAATGAAAGAAGTATTTTTTTTATATTTGAACTTTCATGCACATCCCTTATATCTTAATATACAGGGTGTTTCCTTAACATGCGGCAAAAATTCAGAGGGCTGTTCCTTGGACTATTCTAAGAATATTTTGTCCTTTGATGATTTTTGAAAAACCTCTTTGTTTCGAAGATACAGGGCAAACAAAATTTTAGATAATAACATTTTATTATGAAAAATTACATGAAAATTTAACTTAACCTACAAAAACTGTTGAAAATGACCACCTCCAGCCAGCATACAAGCATCCAATCTTCTCCTCATTGACTGCCGAACCTTTTCAAAAACACCAGGATCATTTCTTATTAAGTTACACCCAGCAATGATCCGATTTCGCAAGTCTTCCACATTTTCTACTGGAGTGGTATGAACTAATGATTTTAGATGGCCCCATAGGAAATAATCTAAGGGGTTTAAGTCGGGGAACGAGCAGGCCATAAATGAGGTCCACCTCTTCCAATCCAGCGATCTCTTTCATATAATTTTTCATAATAAAATGTTATTATCTAAAATTTTGTTTGCCCTGTATCTTCGAAACAAAGAGGTTTTTCAAAAATCATCAAAGGACAAAATATTCTTAGAATAGTCCAAGGAACAGCCCCCTGAATTTTTGCCGCATGTTAAGGAAACACCCTGTATAAAACTAAGTCGGTCATTTTGTTGGTAACACCATTTTTAATTCACGATTGGATGAACTGTTTTTTATGAAAGATTTTTTGTTAGATTCTTCTACGGCGGGGTTAACACAAAATACATTTAAACTCTGAAAAATTTGATGAAATGGAAAAAAAAAATAGGAATAATTTTCCTTCTTGCGAATAACGCCAATAGGTGTCGCTACGGTACATTTTTGGAAAATCTGTGTATTTTGAGTTGCCTAAACGTCCGAATCAAGACATTGACATCTTTTATTGAACACACGAAAATACAATGGGTGTTTCCAAAT
This sequence comes from Hippodamia convergens, assembly GCA_038502775.1. Taxonomy (NCBI): domain Eukaryota; kingdom Metazoa; phylum Arthropoda; class Insecta; order Coleoptera; family Coccinellidae; genus Hippodamia; species Hippodamia convergens. Next base: position 200,608 of record CM076609.1, read on the forward strand.
GCCTTCATTGGAGCAGATATAATTAAAGGACGTGGATTCAATCCAATATTCAAGGTAAGAATATTAATGATTTCAAATCACTTATTTTGTCTTCTCTTTCTGCTATTTAGATCCAAGGCCAGATTCATCATCGAATTGGATCGTTACAACCACTTGAAAGTGCACATAATAAATTCCTCCAAATTTCTTTCATATAGGCAATATGGATGATCAAGATCTGCAGCAACTATACATGCATTGGTTCGATTGTTTAAAACTGCTTTGTAACGTATGCCAAGTGACGATCACAAGGTTGTGATTAAAGCAGATAAACGACCTTTTGGAGCACATGACGCCAATTCAACGCCCCTACAATAGACGAAGTGGCAATTTTGATTGTTAGGTGAAAACTTGGAAACACGTGATATTGTTCTTACGCGTTGCAATACTGGAGAATTGCAACGAATATATGAAACACACCGTTCATACGATGCTACACAATACCCGCTAATGTTTTGGAGAGGTGATAATGGATATTACCCCAACATCAAGATGAGGAAGCCATTAAATGGTGAGTACCTTTATTAAAATTTAAAATATTATGGTATAATGAAGGCCAAGAAGTGTTTAGAATCATTTCCTATCCCAGAAACTAAAGAGCGTAAGGGATCTGGTGGTGGGACCAATTGTGGCAATTGGCAATTAGATAAGGTAGCTGACCACAGCGAACTTTGTTTGATGAATGTTGATGAATAAAGTTGGTTTTTTTAAGAAGGAAATATATCAGGTGGAATACAAAAAAGTACAAAATATACAAAAAATTTAATTGCATTGAAATAAGTATGTACATTGTTTCATACATCAAAGAATTCTCTTCATTTAAGAGGTAAAGAGGGAACTTTTTTTAATATTTTATCGATTGAGGCAGTACGAAGTCTTCCAGGTCAGCTAGTGCGAAATATAAATTAAATTTCTCGCTCCCATGTGTCGAATGCTCCAACGTAACAGTGAGTTAATACCCCCTCATTTATCTCAAAGTGCTAGGAGGGTTCAAATATCAATTCATCAAAGAATGATCCAACTACATATGGCCTACGTTCCGCGATTTGATAAATGAACCTGTGCTCATCCCGAGGGTTCATTCTAATACCGGCAAATATCTCCCATTCTCCGGATGTTCCGCAGCAAAATATTCGGGGTATTTTGCCCTTCTATCAAACTACGAGGGATGTTTAGGGTGGATTTAAAAATCAAGGCAGCTTCGGTAGGCCTACGCAACCCTGAAATGTAGGGCTGATATTCTAGGGTTTAGACGTTTTTGGATGTTATAAAACTATTTCAGTGTTTGAGATTTATTGTTTATTCGCGTTTGAAAGAAAAATTATTTGCCTACTGTAGATAGGAACAGGATTTTGAAGTCTTTATTATGATTCTATATAATATGCAACGCTTATAGGCATTTTAAAAATCAATATCCATCTTGTGGACCTCCACAGCATTAAGTAGCTTCGTTTGAAGACAAATTAAGATTGTTTAACTTTTTATTTATATTATTAGTGAAAGAAGTTATAGCCAGATGAGGAGGAAAAGTAGTTGAAACGAAGAGTATTTACATGCCAACTAGATATTTGTTTTATTTGTCAGTCTTTCAAATGTGGGAAAAATAATTACCACAGCCCTATACCTACTTTGAGTAAACTGCTCGTGTCTTTTTCCATAAATACAATTTGTATAGTTGCCAGTAAAGTTGAATAGGAACTTCTGAGAGTTGTTCCACTCTTAGCCAGATAATCAATGGAGATAGCGAACTCATGAAACTAAACCAGAACTTTTGAATGTCTTCGAGGTAAGAAGTTCTCAGAAGTTGAGGAAACATTTCATCAACTGTTGCTCTGATCGATACTTCCCAGGAAATGCACCCAAGTTTTATCCTTAATCACAATACGGTCAGAGAAGTTCCTAACTCGAAATTAGTTCAGATTTAACACGATCTCTGGACAGATCGACGTCCGACGCGATTTCTATTTTTATTATTACAGAAAAATTTATGAATGATTAGGTGAGAGTTGGATAATACCGCGTTGTTCAATACAACGTACTTCACAAATGAAGGTTGCTAGGTACCTACCTAGCTTTTTGTGTGGCAAAAAACGCAACTATTTTTTTACTTTCGAGGGTATCTCTTTTGTTCTGGAACTTCTTATTTTAAAATTGGTTTTGAAATTTTTAAATTTTTTGAATTTCGAAAAACGACGTCATGAAATAATATCAGAAACGTTGCATTTGACACCATTCCAGGCTCTCAAAAACTGGGGAGAAAACATTAGATGGGCACTGCATAAATAAAAGTAGATCTCTATTTTGCATTATCATAATCTTCACACAGTGAACGGTTATAACACTTATGTTGATTCTTTTTTTAACGTATCTGGTTTTGTAAGAAAAAGTATCTTCATGAAAAATGTTGGATAAAAGTTTTACGGAACATCAGAAAATTCAAGAAATCCTAACGATTTCCCGGCGCATTCTCCAATTTGCATCCTCGACATCTTTTACATTAATCCATATAAATATACTGCTCCACAAGAGTTAGGGATATCGGATTCAATCATTTTGAGAAGTATGTAATCTCGAGAAAATCGCTGTAAAATCATTTTAAGCTCAATAACAACTTGAATCGATCCAATAAAAATCAGTATGAGGCATTTCGTCAATCTAGTAGCCTTTTTTCTGAAGTTTGGTTCTTTGCATATGCTTCATGAATGTTCTTATTTTGAAATGGAGTCAGTTTATCAACGGCTTCGATTTGAAACGAGTTTTCTGAAAATGCCAAGACGTAAATTAACAAACGCTGAAGCTAATAGGGCTATCGGAATGCTATAGGGTGGCCTAACTTAGGTTGTTGTAGAGGAAATGGTCCAAGTCAGCCAAAGTGTGATATCTCACTTTGGAAACTTAGGGTAGGTTCCGGGAGACAGGTTCCGATGTTGGAAAAATCTACATCTACGTGTGAATGCTACGGATACTATTCAAAATGCAGATGGGGTCCAAATTTCAATCGGAACCATCAGACGACGCTTGAGAGAGGTGAATCTAGGTTCAAGACGTCCATTAAGAGGAGTTCCATTAACACGTGACCATAAGCATCAAAGATGACTGGTGCAAGGCAACATATCAATTGGATCGATCAATGGTGTAGTGTTCTTATCACTGAGAATCCAGTTACGGACAATTTTCAGATTCTCGAAAAATAAGGGTATGGACAATCCCATGCATAACCGTAATCGTCGCTATGTCCAAGAAGTCCATCTATTCCGAAGGGGTAGTGTTATGGTATGGGCCGGGATATGTTTCAACCGGCGCACAGATATACACATTTGTACTGTTAACATGATTGCTTTACACTATAGGGAGCATGTCATTGACAATGTCTTGCCGTATTTCACGCTGCTATTGGTGAAACTTTTCTAGACTATAACGCTATACTGCTTCGTGTGTAGTATGCAGAATGATGTCAAGCTGTTATTGATGCCCGTGGAGACCATACGTTGTATTGATAATCTTTAATGCTTGAATTCTCTCTGGGAATAAAATTTCGTTAATTTGACTCGATTTTTCTTAACCATCCTGTATACGCTGCACACCTACAGGCTAAAATTAATTTTATTTCCGGCAACTTGAAATCATAATATAGAATTTTCATCACAAAATCTCATTTGAACTATATTTTTTTGCAATTTGAGTCAATATGCCTAACTCATGTGGAGCATTTCAATTGAAATGGAGGATAAATCTTATAGCTTCATTTGAAACTAATTTCGCTAACGGCTAGATTAATATGGTTCATGTTTTTTCTAATTCTCGTGGAATTTTAACTGAGGAAAAAAAGTTGAAAATTTTTTTTTTATCCATGTACCTACACTACGAAATTAAGGGATTCCGAATTTTTTTCGTCACTTTTAGTTTGAATTTCAATGAGCTGTACAAAATTCCAGTACTCATGGGAAATGTAACATAAATAAAAATGAAAGTATTAGACGATATTTTCTCCATTTCAGTGAAGTTTTGTGAAATACTCCTGAAATTCAAATAAAAATTCATCCTAGTGAGTTTTTTATTGTATCTTGGCAGTTGATGTGACTTACGAAATTTCAGATGACGGAATTTGAATTGATTTAATTTAAAAATTGGTGGTCAGTTTTGGCAACCACAAAACGAAAAATATAACTGAAAACAATGTGTTCATTACAGCACTACTTTTGGTACTGTAATGAATCCATTACTGAAATGGAGAAAAAACTATTTTGCTTCTACCCTTGTACTTATGGATATGTATCAATTATTTCGCCAACTCTAACATGATTACAATGAACCGACAGTTTTGGGTTTAAGACGTTCAGGATGTTTGTCCCAAAACTTCTTCAATCGTGAAATCACTCAGATTTGCGGCTTTACCAGAGCAAAACACCGAAAACTGCCTACCCAAAGAATCGAATATAACAGTAACCGGATACATTACGAAAGCCGCATTGTAAATCTTCGTCCCGATCGAATTGAAAGTAATCGATCACTTAGCACAATTTATGGGCACCAGAGGCTGCGGTCCAGGAGCCGTTAGGCGGTGGCGAAAGAACTCGAAAACATTCGGAAAAACAGAGAAACGAAACGTAAATTCGTCCGACGGTGTCACGGCCACCTGAGATCGATTCTCGAGGTTCGTACACAGGTGAAAGGGAACTTACCTAAAGCGATGTGGATGTTTGCTATGACTAGAATTGCACAAATGGCCCATGTGTAGTTCATCTGCAACAAATAAGAAAGAGAATGTTACGAAATTTCTCACATTTGAGTTTGTATTTCAAAGTACAAGTAATCAATAACATTCTTTCACTCGAACATAAAATATCATTAATTCTTTTCAAATCCGAAAAGTTTCAGCGAGATAATTGTATGATTTCTTTTTGTATGTCCATTTGTTGATCTGATGAATATTTGGGTGTTGACAGGTGATGTGACAACTTTAACCGATATAAAAAATTAAAGCATAATTTAGCTTCTAAAAAGCGAATCAATTACATATTTGTAATTCAAAATACAACGTTTTTTCACCCTGAACACTTTGAATAAAGATGGTCTTGGAATAATGAAAAGATTGATATCTTTCTGACTCGACCTTAGCATGTGCAAATATCCCCCAAGTTTCAAATATATCCGTCAATAAGTTTAGATTTTATGATCGTCTAAGTATTTCCATGAAGTTGGAAAATCACCTTGTAGCTTTCTAGGGAAATTCAGAAATCAAATTCGGATGCGACTAACGACTAATGTGTGAATTGCAAATTGCAACTCGCGGAAACAGCAGAGGTCCCTCACTCTTTCCGAGATTTGCCATTCCAACAGTCCAGTCCCTTCTTTATTATCGAATCGCAATGAAGTTTCGATTATTCCACTGTTCTACTACACTATTCCAATTGTAATTCAGAGATTTTCAATTGACATTCAGAAAACATCACTTTTATTTCGGAGTAGTCAATTTAATTTCAGAAAACATCAAATGTAATTCAGATTAGTCAATTGAATTTCATAAAACGTCAAATGTATTTCAGATTAGTCATCTGAATTTCCGAAATAATCAATTGTATTTCAGAAAACATCAAATGTAATTCAGATAACACACTCAATCGAATTTAAGATATGGTCAATTATATTTCAGAAATGGCAACATTGGTATCAGATTGTATTTCAGAAAACATCAATCGTAGGTGATTCAGAAATGAACCAATGATAATAAATGAACTTTAATTTTCAGGTGAAACATTTAATCTTTAACACAAAACTAAAAAAATTTGAAGCCATACAGACATGTCTGCCATCGCAATTGCATCTTAGTTCAGTCAATAATATTTTCGAGGTATGTTAGTCTTTTTTCAATAACTCCCGGTGGCACACTGTTTGGAATTCTGAGGTTTGTTTTTACGTGAGTTTTTATTTTCGACCATGAAATTCCAATTGGATTGAGCATGGGAGAATAAGGGCTCATCCTCAGCAGTACTGCTACTTTTTGGGTGATAACGGTCTCCAATCTCGAATGGCATGCAGCATTATCATAGATGATCACTCAATCCGATAACTGGTTCCTCATATCTTGCCACGGTTGCAACAAACCCTCAACCCCTTCATTTGCTGAAAGCGCTATGAATGAACCTCGTAGTCTCTCCATGGCTAATACACCAGCTGCAGACACCGTTGCCAATTGCATCTCCAATTAAATATATACTCAATTTGACTAATTTTCATTAGGTATTATGTGCTTCCTGAAGTTACGGTGTTAGGTGAGGAATTGATTGAGAAGGTTTAGCATATTTTCACTAAAATCCAGTGTCGAAGAAAAGAAAGAGCCGACACCAAGAGATTTCAGCAGATTATACTGGTTTTATTCATACAGGAAACATACCTGATTGAATATGATATATGATTGACGATATAATAACCATTATGAAAGAGAGTAATGACTCAAAATCCAACTCAAATCAAAATAATATTCGAACTTTCTGAATTACAAATTAAGATTTCTGAAATACTATTGACTGATCTGAATTTCATATGACATATTCTGAAATTAAATTGACGAATCTGACATTTGATGTTTTCTGATATTCAAAGACTAATCTGAAATACAATTGACGGTTTCTGAATTACATTTGGAAATGGTGTAGACTCGGAGCTCATTAGAATTTAACATTGAAATTCCTATGTTTCTATGATTTCATTCCAGATGCTTCAAGGTTTTTTTTTCTCCTCATTCTAATCACTAACTTCTTGCTATACTATCTATGTTTTTCTGAATTACAAATTAAGATTTCTGAGATACAATTGACTAATCTGAATTATATATGACATATTCTGAAATTCGATTGACTAATCTGAATTACATTTGATGTTTTCTGATATTCAATAGACTAATCTGAAATTCAATTGACGCTTTCTGAATTACATTTGGAAATGGTGTAGACTCGGAGCTCATTAGAATTTAACATTGAAATTCCTATGTTTCCATGATTTCATTCCAGATCCTTCAAGGTTTTTTCTCCTCATTCTAATCACTAACTTCTTGCTATACTATCTATGTTTTACCGAAAAAAAACTGGGAGTTGCAGTCTCTTTCTCACTTAGTATACATTTTGTCTTCTTTCTGCATCTATCCATTAATGTTTCCTATTTCGACCAGAGAATTATGCTTAATTCTATTTATATTCTTTTCCATTTACGATTTTGTTGCTCCATGAACCAAAACGGCGACTTGGCGTGACTTTTACGCGTACCAGATGTTCCGTCATAGATAATTAGCCGATTAGAAACAGGGCATTAGCGTCGCATCTACGTGGTCCGTCAGAAACGGAATAAATTCAATAATTCCGAACGATGCTCTTGCTACTTCCGTATGCTGTATCTCCGAACGATGGGAGATGATTATTAATAGTTGATGTTCGATCAGAGTGCAGCATTCCTTCCGCTAATTAGAAGGTGGGCAGGCACGTTGAACCGTTAATTAAGCATGGCGTACAACTTTTCCATCTCGTATGCCCGAGCAGGACCGGCCTAGGAATATTTCGAGGAATTCTGCTGTGACAACACAGCACCAATCAGAGCTTGACTCCTGATTAATAATTGTATAATATACAGATTTCAGGATGGTTTCAAGTTTCAGATTTATTTTTAAAATGAGGGAGCAGATTTTAAACTATTTGATATGAATGCTTGCTTGGTCAAAATATTGTGAAACTTAATTTATAAAAACTGAGTCGGCCCTTTTGTTGGTTATACCATTTATAAGTCAAAATTGGATGAACTGTTTGCTATGAAAGATTTTTTGTTGGATTCTTCCACGGCAATGTTAACATAAAATGCATTAAAACGCTGAAAAATTTGATGAAATGGAAAAAAAAATGGGAATAATTTTCCTTCTTGCGAATAACGCCAATAGGTGTCGCTATGGTATATTTTCTAATAATATTAACGCATCTGTGTATTTTGAGTTGCTTAAAAGTCCGAATCAAAACATTGACATTTTCTATCGAATATACAAAAATACAATGGGCGTTTCCAAATGACTTCATTTGGAGCAGATATAATTAAAGGACGTGGATTCAATCCAACATGCAAGGTGAGAATATAATATTAACATTTATGATTTCAAATCATTCAGTTTGTCTTCCCTATCTGCTATTTAGTACCAAGGCCAGATTCACCATCGAATTGGATCATTACAACCACTTGAAGATGCACATCATAAATTCCTCAAAATTTACTTCATATAGGCAATATGGATGATCAACGTCAATCAATTAATGTAGATGTGAGAAGAATAATTATTCAAGATCTGCAACAACTACTTCATGAACATCATGCATAGGTTCGATTGTTTAAAACTGCTTTGGGACGTGTGCCAAGTGACGATCACAAGGTTGTGATTAGAGCAGATAAACGAATGGAGCACATGCAACGAATATATGAAACACACCGTTCATACGATGCTCTACAATACCCGCTGATGTTTTGGAGAGGTGGTGATGGATATAACTTCAATATCAAGATGATAAATCCATTGAATGGTGAGTTCCTTTATTAAAATTTAAGATGTCTACTTAACACAAATTTGAATTATTTGATTTTAGGCCAAGAAACCACCCAGAAAGGAGCTCGATGAATTATTATTCATTTCGTTTAATGGTTCGTTAAAATGCTGATTACTATTTGCTGTGATTTCGTGGATTGTTGCATCAATATTGTGTGGACATGTAAACTAGCTGACCCGGCACCCTTTGTACTGCCTCAATCGATAAATAAAAAAGCAACTTCAATATTATAATAAACTATTATGATAAAATGTTGGCCAAGAAGTGTTTAGAATCATATCCTATCCCAGAAACTGAAGAGCGCAGGGGATCTGGTGGTGGGATTAATTGTGGCAATTGGCAATTAAATAAGGTAACTGACGTGGCGAACTTTGTTTCGCCTTAGAGATGAATAAAATTGTACTAACCATTGGTTTTTTTTTTAAGAAGGAAATATATTAGGTGGAATACAAAAAAGTACAATAAATTCAATTGAATTGAAATAAGTATGTACATTGTTATTAAAACATCAAAAGAATTCCCCTTATTTAAGAGGTAAAGAGGGAACTTTCTTCAATATTTTATCAATTGAGGCAGTACGAAGTCTGCCGGGTCAGCTAGTATTGAATAATTTTTAGTTGCACCCAATGTTTCAGCTCATATATTTTTTTTCTGAAGGTCCCTTCTCTATCTTCCCTATCTCGATTATTTGGATATTGGGTATTTCATTATGTTTTGCTCTATATCAAAAGTGCACTCATGAAAATGGTCTGAGCATATTGAAAATATGAAACCTCATGAACTTTCTTAACAATACTCCAAGCTTCACCAACCGTTTTTCAGAAAAAGAAGTTCAAATTGATGCAACCTCATTCCTGACGTTATACAGGGTATTAAAAAGGTGGATTATTCTCCAGAAAATAGAAAACTCAGAAGAAAGTCAAGAGAGAAAGACATTGTTCAAATTCGAAACGCTGAAGTAGGTACACATAATTAAGACTTCTAGAGCCTCCACTGGCACCAAAGATATCTTCATGAAGCGTCAATTTAAATACTGCAGATGACTGGGCACTTCTCGAGCATCATCTCGAAATGATGATACGACAAGAAACGAGAAAAACAAGTTGATGATCATCTTTCAGTACCCATTCTATTTGCTATTACGATTTTTATCGAATTAAATGCATGCAGAGACGTTCCCTCTCAATTTAAAAGAACTGTTGAGACGAAAGCAATCTATTGTCCCATGTCTGCATCTGATGAGGAAGATTTTCATTGCGCTCGTGAGAAGTTGAGGATTTAAAAAAAGTTATAGTTGAACTTCGATAGTTTTTCGTGAAGGAAAATTTAGGAAAAGAATTAATTTTGTTCAGTTCATGTTTTTGCTGAATATTGTTGCCCTGTTTGGTTGTAAAAACAATTGATGCCCAACTAAATTTTTCTATGAGGATTATTACTGGTACACCAAAATCTACACCTCCTTGGTTACCAGTCCTCTTAAATATTATCCCTCCCCATATTCGCATAGAGAAAACAATTTTGAATTTTGGAACGAATTTAATTTCTTTTCAAATTCATTTCCCATACTCACCTATTATTCCAGATAATAAGATCCCCAGATTGAAGTCGCGTAAATCTTTTTGGTCAAATTTTCTGATTAATATGAATAGAGCGACAAAGAAATTTGGCAATTCGAATGGAAGATATGCAATTTTTTCAATAAAGACCTTATAACTGATCCTTCCATCAGAGTTCCTGGTTTTGACCTTCCCAGGAGAATATGGTCTGTTCTGTATCGTATTAGAACAGGCCATGGACTATGTAACAGCATGCTCTTCCGATGGAATTCTGTTTAGAGCCCTAGTTGTGAGTGTAGGGAAAATGAGGAGACTATAAAACATCTTATAAATAGTTTTCCCATTTATAAATTTCAAGATGGTTTCGAGGCTATACATAAAGCAACAAAAGCATGTCTAAAATAGGTGGTTAATTTTAAAATAATTCAATTTATTTTATATAATGGATTATTTCTGCTTTTCATTTCAGATTGAAAATTGCTTTTCGTTTTGTGAAGAATCTTTTCATCTGAGTTGATAGCATAAAATGAAGATGTTCTCAGATAACACTGATTTCTTTCAAGATTTCTCTGATATTTAATATTTTTAGTATTTTTTTTTCACGCCCGAGGTAAGGGTTTTTTTCAGCTAGAGTTTCTTCCCTTTCTTCATTTAATCATACTGCAGACCTGTATGGTTCTCTTGTGTTTCACCAAACTCAGCTAGATACCTTTTTGTTTCAATAGTATTTTAGTTCTCTGAATCAAAAGAATTATATATTTGCTTCATTCGAGAGAGTTGTTTGAAATGTGAAATCTCAATATGACCCAAGATTTAACCATAACAGTACTGGAATGTCGAGGAAATTGCATATGACTTTCGGGATGACAACTTCCACTCAAAATAGTTCAGTTTGTTGTAAATTAATACCAGATATGAATGCAGAGTTTCCTATTCGAATGCTCTATACAGTTGTTTTCAAAGGAGCAATCTTATCCATGCAATTACCTTCCATTTTGACGAATACATCTGGGAAGAGTATTCCTTCCATACATGCTATATTGTATCTCAAAGTAGAGACTTCAGCTCAGTTCTGACGGACGTAAAAGCTAATCTAATCCGTGGGATCCTTCGACTTGGAGATTTTACGATCTCTTGTGATGTCGAGAGAGCACGGCGTAGATAATTGGCTGTTAATACTCCCAGGAATGTCATTGTAGTACTTTGCAACGACGAATATCTAATTAGCGAGGTATACGTTCGATTTATCCGCGAGATCGTATCCTCAGTTCGCCTATTTCAGGAATTTCGACGCCAATCGAAGGCTAATGCTCGACGGGGATCTCTCGAGTGCCGGAAATTCTTGCCGACGTTGGAATTACGTGGATTTTGGTGGGAAGAAGACGTGGGAAACCCCAACAACGACGTACCCTACAGGGGACTCCATAAAAATGGAGGAAAGACTCAGTTTTTTAGTTTGAGTCAGTTTATTAAAGAAAAGGAGCTTTATTGGTCCAGATCCTTTCTATGGTGTAGGAAAATTCATCTATCAAAAGTTTAACGGGAAAAAAAAAACCAAAATAGGTTTACTCTGCTTTGAATGTTAGGTATACGCTTTCATTATAATTGTAGTGAATGTTTCATATTTTATGAATTCCCCTATTTGTGAAGCTCATTGCTCTAGATAGGAGAGTCAAAATACAATATTTTCCATTGTATTTCTGGAATCTTTTTTTCTAAGATAGGAAATTAGCTTTATAATGTATTAAACAAGAAAATCCAAATTTTCCACAACAAAGTGGGCCTTCTAAATGTCCAAGAAACTAGTTGACATTTTTTCGGATTTTAGAGAAAAAACCAGTTATGGCAACGCTTTTGATAGGAGATAATTGAGTTTGCAGTATCCCCAGACTTCACATGGAGAAATCATTTTGGGTGTCTCAGAAGTCGACGTCAACCTTAGCCGGGTAACAGGGTCATCAGAAAAATATTTGAGAAATTATATTGCATTTTGTACTATTAGAGAACATACACAACCTATGACGATTGTGGAACTCATGTTGCTACAATTTTGAACTTTTTTCAAATTTTATTTTTTGTACAACTGCCATTAAAAGTGACACTTTTGATGTTAAAATTGTTTGTTTACGTGAAAGCGTGTTAAAAATATTTTTAACTTTAGTGTTAAAAGTATTTTCAGGACTCCATTTTCTTATGATAAAATCAGATGGGAAAAATTCAGCAATTGCAAATTTTTATTATCAATATTTAACAATCATTACTTATGAACATTATTATTAATCGTAAAATTGAACAATTACTAACATTAATGCCCTGTGACGTTAGGGAGCTTCGCAACTCATTATTAGAATCCTCAGCACCATCAGTACTTGTAGAAACCGGAAGTACAATATTGGATGATGATGATCCAAAATCTGTTGAGGTTGGGAGAAATTTTTCAGCAATGACATTCCTATATGCAATGAAATGATCAACATAACCCTCAGCTACCATCGTGAGTCCGCAATGTGTTTTTTATATCCGCAATATTTGCTCCTCTGATTCTGCTAGCAATGAAGCGGAGGATCTTCGAAAACAGTGTCCTGTATATTGTTTTGGTTTGGTGTCTGGCAGTTTGAGGAATTCGGCAACAATAGATGGAATTTTCCAAATGGATTAATACCAACTGGATTGGCAGTGCATTTATTATTCATGTATTTCAGGAAAAAGACGATTTTTCATGACAAAAGGGCGCAGTGCAAAAGTACTTATGAAAATAGTCTACAACTACATACTTCCAATAATACTGAAAGAACGACTGACTTTCGTTTTTTATATTTGGAAGTTGTATAACCAATGATTTATTCGTTATTTCGATGTATTCTACTGATAAATTACATAATTCTTCACGCCGACAGGCTCCAAATAATACGAAAATAGTTGCAACCTTAACCATAAAGTATTTCTCATCTGGTGCCTCCTCTATAAACTTTTCAACTTGTTCACGAGTGAGAGTTTTCGATTTTTTGGGACGCTATCCTTCACTTTTCCGTTTTGAATATACTATTACCTTAAAATATTTACTAACATCCACACTATTTTTAATAAGGGCGCTTGACTTTATCATTGAAAAGTTGCTCCACAAAGTTGATGAACTCCATATTTTTGATTTTTCTTCTAAATATGCCAGAAAAAAGTTTCACTTCTACATTTTTTAATTTACACCAGGCCAGGAAATTGTTATATGTAATATCGTACGGGTGAACAGATTTTTTAGGTAGGAGTTCCAGATTTGCTCTTCTTCAATATCTAGAGGAACAACCAAATCGTCACTTTTATAAATAATTGGACTTTCGACAAACTTATTAAGCGGTTAAAAACCCAAGACGAAAATTGGACAGGAACGAAATTCAAACGACAGCGTCTTTTCTCATTTGTTAGTAATTATACCGTTGACAACGTTTGCCATTCACAACAACCTTTTGATTATTTGAATATAAAAATGCATTTTGAAGTTCATTGTCATTGCACATTCGCCCATTTCATTATCAAAATAGGGCAGTTGTACAAAAAACATTGAATGGTATTTGTGTTAAAAGTGATTATATTTTTTTCGTGAAAATGTTGAATTCGCTCCGCCCATTTCACAAACTTTTTCACTCACAAAATAATATGTCTCTTTTAACACTCATATCATAAATAACTATTTTTTAACGAATCTAAGAAATAATGTAGTGATCGTTGTAACATTTTAGAAGCCCTATTAAATATGCTAGCTCTTGGATCAACCTGTCAAACTGATATAGTACAATTTTTTTTTTCAGTACAATTGGTTGGAGCAGGTCGAAATATTAATTCTGAATATTTGGTTCGGAAAAAAGTGACATTATTATTCAAGCTGGAAAAATTAGCTTAGATTTTTTTCTAAAACAATTATTTTTCTTGGTCTATAGAAATTCTGGAATTTTTAACCTTTGCGAGAAAAATCAGAGAATAAAAAACCTATTTCAATTTGGGTTTCTGATTTTTCGATCTCCCCAGACACAGACAGGAAGAATCGTATGGTACGCCGTATTTTTGTTTCGATTTCGTATTTTATTATGCAATTGCCTTCGATAAAAAAGAATGACCACCACTGCTGATCGTGACAATTTCCAAGCCGATAAATCGAATGAAATCGTGTAATCCTCTAATGAAATGAGCGCCATCTGTTTTTCGCTCGAGTATTCATGAGTTGAGGACGGTACTGCGGATATATGGGCTTAATTTGGTGAAATGTTGCGTAATTAAAGTACCGTGAATGTGAGATTGGCGTCGATTTTGGCGCCGTATGTGCGGTGCCATGCTGCGGATAATCTAACTGTGAATTTAAATTGCCCTTGTACCGTATGATCGTGCCAGCTCGTTCCAGCAAATTGATATCTATCTAATTTCCATCCGAAACACAACGGCTATATTGCGACTGGGTGCATGTGAAGATACGAAT